>PVKA01038780.1:0-19978 GCA_004027165.1 Ctenomys sociabilis
GCTGCTGCCATGCGCCTGGAGTGGTGGGGCGTCGGGTTAGAGAGCAATTCTAAGGCAGGCTGCGCTGCTGCATCTTACGCAGGCCTGATGTCCATCGTCTCAACGGGATGAACCTTAAGATTAATTCTGGGCCGGTCCCTAAAGGACTCACCTGTGTCTGTGAACATGAAACTGCCTGCCTTGAAAAGTTTGCCAAATATGTGGGGAAAAGGAATAAAATAGTATATTTTGGAAATATTTTTAAAGAGCTGTACTCCGCACTGGTCCTTCCTCAAATGTCTGAGCCTCAGGGGCACGCGAGTCCTTTCCTTGGCTGGGACCACACATCCCAGAGGTCTTCGGACAGCCCTGCGCAGCGCCCCTTCCCCTAGGGGACTTGCTTTCACTCAGCTTAGCCAGGGGAGAGCAGAGGCCGTGGCCTGGAAGAGCAGGCTGCACCCCAGCCGCCGCCTGCACGCAGACCCTCAGCCCTCTTCCACACAGGACAGGGCCTCCCCGGCACTCCTGCCTCTGGCAGTGCTGGGGTTGGGGATCCCAGCTGCCCAGGTGAGCTGTGGGGCACTTTCCCGAGTGAGCAGGGGCCTCTAGCGTGACCCCTGCCAGCTGTGACCTCCAGGCCATCTGCCCTTGAGGCGCAGGAAGTGAGCCACGCAGCAGGTAAGCCCTGAGGAAGATGCACCTCAGGTGCTGCCCTGTGTGGCATTTTTCATCACCGCAGATCAGAGCCCACCCCTCCTCCGTGCACAAGCACAAGTGATTCTCCTGCAGTCGTCTCACTCCCATGGTGATCATTTTCCCATTAGCCGTGACCTTCACCTGCTCGGAATAATTCTGTGATTTGTTGATTGATGACCTAGCATCTGAAAGTGTTGCCTGTGAAGTCATTTTCTGATGGCCAGGGAAAATAACATACAACCTTCAGTGGCATGAGTAATCATTCAGGCAGCCTCCGTGGAGAGGCGTTGGAGTGGCCAGAGTGGGGCATGTGGTCATTGCCACACGTGGCCTTCAGCAGCGTCAGTGTCCTGAATCACAATGTGACTGCAGAAGGGCTGTGTCTCTGTCCGTGGAGAAGAACTCTTGTCCCGTCCTGGGCTGCCCATCCACACCCTGCCTGGGAGAGCAACATCCTGATCACCTGCCCTGCAGACCTCAGTCCTGGGCAGGTCCCAACAGGGGTCCCTTCTCCTTCCACACCCAGGGAGGTGATGGCATCACTTGGAGACAGACCAGAGAAGCACATGTGGACTCTCATGGCACTGAGGCAGAGATGGCGGAGGCCCGGAGGGTCACGTGGAACGGGGATAGACTCACCGTGGGCCCAGGCAGCCCATGGAAAGCAGCAGACCGGCCATGTCAGGTTGGAAGCGAGGCAGTGTGGAAACCTAGGCAAACGGGCCACACTGCCCTCACCCAGTGAGGGCTCAGAGACTGTTCACTCTCTGTGGTGGGAGGTGCCAGCCAGGAAGCAGGGCCAGGCTGCGGTGTCCGGGTGTCCCTGGAGGTCATTCAGGCCCGTGTGGCTCTCCCTTGACCTTGGCTGCTCAGGCCGCAGCCCTCCCCTAGGTCAGACTGACAGCACAGAGTCTCAGACTGGGTGAACAGACTCGGTCCCCTTCCCGGGAGCGTCAGATGGCTTTGATCAGCCATCCCTAGGTCCTTTCAGTGGTTCTCTGCACCTGGGAACTGAAACCTGCCCCTGCCCGCCTTAGTCTGAAGCAGGACCCGTGAGAGATGCTGGCTTCACAACCCTTTTTGCTCACTACCTTCAGAGTGGTCTTTGCTAAGGCCCAGCATGGCTTTGCGCCCTGAACTCGGAGGGTCCACTGCCAGTGTCAGCTGCTCCAAGAGCCCCATCACTTGGCGGGCTGGCCAGGGCCACATCAGATAGCTATGGTGTCCTTCCTCCAAAGCAGCAGGAAGCCAAGGCGCTGAGCTCACACACTCGCTGCAGGTCACCTGCACCCCCGCTGGGGCCAGGACCTGTAGCACAAGGGCACCTCTGCCCCAGATGTTAGTGCTTCCTCGCTCCCAGGACCCTGCCCCTGGGCAGTCAGCCCATCAGCCCTGCAGGACATCTCCGTGGAGTCTTGTCCCCCCTTGCCTACAGCCCTCAAGAGTGACCGCAGCTTGTGCAGCAAAGCCCCCACTCCTCTCTAACCTGTCGGGCAAGTCATGGGGTCCCCAGCGGTGAAACGACTTGGGCTGTCAAGACACTGTCTGCCCTGGCTGTTTTCCTGTGCCTTTGAGGTTCCTGGGCCCCTGCTGCCCCAACAGCCAGGCTGAAAGGAAGGGCAGCTTCGTGTGATTTGTGTGCTGTGGCTCACCAGACTGGGACACAATGCTAACAGTGCTGAGGACCTGCATCATGCAATGGCTGTTGAGAGACATCTCAGAACTGAGCACGGAGGAAGTGAGGAGGGAGGCTGGTGTCTTATCACCTTGGAAAGCTCAGATGACAGACACCAGAAACGGAGCACATGGACCCCGGGAACAGGGCGGCTCACCCTGCAGACATCGCTGCAGAGGCAGCTTCCATCCAGCTCCTGAGGTGCAGGTGCAGCCCACAAGCCCCAGAGTCCTGTGCCAGGACTCCAGGCCTAGGAGCTGGCGCCCCAGCCCAGCACTGCCTCCCTGACGATCCACAGATGCAGCGGCCATCGCAGCTGAGAAAGCCCACGTGGCTGGCTCTCCCCACTGTGTGACTAAAGGCAACAGAACCCCTGGGTGACCTACCAGAGCTCTCTGGCCTTGTTTGCAACCCCCTCATTGAGCACAGGTTTTGCGGACTTGTCTATCTTGGAAAAGTTTTATTTTCTGATTTATCAAGTGTAAAAAAACCCAAATATTACAAAATACAGAATTTTACAAAGTACATTATAAAATACTGCTACACAATGATCATTTAAAGAGCTCAGGTATTACAAACACGTGGCACAGGAGTTCTGTGCTGTGCATCACCTGCCACGTCCCCAGGAGTACTGCCCTGTGCATTTGGGGTGTCTCCCCAGACCATGCCTGCTTAGCAAACCAGCAGGTGACACTGCACACCCAGGCCACCAGTGCCTTCAGTGGCTTCCCGTTCCCGTCCAGTAGCACCTCCGGGCACTTCTAGCACTGCCTTTTCACACCACGTGCATGGACTGGGTGGCATCGTGAAGCCAGTGGTACCCAACCATTGTTTACCTACAGAAACAGCAATTCATACAGCTCAACACAGCAATTCCCTATGGAGACACTTGGAAGGTTCCCCACTTTTTTGCATTTTACACGTTCAGCATCTACCCGGTTTTTCTTATGGGATGCAAACATTTTACACCGGCCACACCCCTCTGTGGCTTTCAGAAGAGTCCAGAGTCCAAGCTGCCATTCATGTGAAAACAGAGCTGAAGCCAAGTCCAGCCTTGGAGGCGGCAGGCACAAAAACCCTCCCAAGATGCACTGGACAGGCCAACTCGGCACAGAAGACCCAAGGACACGACCAGGACCTGCAAGTGTCTGGCAAGCACCATTGCTATTCAATAGAGGCTGGATTCTCAAAGCGGAGGACACAGGTTCAGGGCTGACCATGAATCAGGCCTGCAGGAAAGAGCTGCAGGGTGTTTCCCAGGAACTGCTGGGGTGACAAAGAGCGGCACCTGTTTGCACGGCGCAGTCAGCAACGCATGTCACAGGCACTTTCGAGCAGGCCGCCGCCTCCGCGTCCCCGGCTGGCGCCTGTAGATCCTGCGGGGGTCACACTCGAGCTTGTGGGTGGTCTTCTTGTGGCAGGCAATGTGCACCAGCTTCAGGTTCACAGAGGTGAAGAGCAGGCTGTAGAAGTACTCCCAGTCCACCTCCCTGCCGTCCTGCCGCTGGATGGCATCCGCCAGCGTAGGCACAATGGTGCGTTTCTTCTCTATACTGTAAGTAAAGACACTGTAGGCAGGGCATTCCCAGGCTTAGAGCTGCCCCCTAGGCAGGGACACAGCCAGAACTCAATGAACAAGGTTAAATTCCTCATACCCCACTGTCGTCAGCCAGCAGAGGGCCCTCTGCTTAAGTGAGATGACATCGTGGCTAGGCATGGAACACAATGGCCCTGCACCCTCAATGAGCAGCTCTGGGCTCTGCCTCTGGGGCTGCCAGCCACCAGCTGACACCAGCTGGTGCTGGACCTGGACAGCTGACACTGCCACTGCTGGCTGCACCAGCTAATGCCGGCCTCCGCTGCCAGTCACCTCTGCGGGAGCTGGTCTGTCACTGAGCTTGACTGCTGCTGGTCTCTGCAGTGCTTCCGGCCGGTGGCCCCTAGTGTTTCTAGCTCTTTTCTAATGTGATCCACTCTGTCCTCTGTACTCTGTAAGAATTGAGATTTACAGGACCTTCTGAGCCCACTGCTGAAGAAAGCTATCATAGGCAGGTTTCCAGGAGCACCAGGGGAGGCTCTGCTGCAACAGGACCTATGCCACCAGACCCGGCAGAGAGCATCAGCGCTCTAAGCCAAGACACATGAGGCGCGTGTTGCTTACGGAGCAGCCTCAGACTGGCGAGAGGTCCAGGGTGAGCCTGAATGGTCCAAATTCAGCTACACTGCTTGGCACAAACTGGTGGGCTTCTGCACGGGCTGAGCCCTCCCTGACCCTTGGCACGGCAAGGTGGCTTCCCCACTGTTGCTGCAGTGGTGACGGCGCCCGGAATGCAGTGGGAGATGCAGCGCAGCCAACAGTGGAGCAGCAGGAAGAAACGGCGGTGGTGGGAGGACACGGAGGCAAGCTGTGCTGGGAGGCATGGGAGACGGCTGCCTGCGAAGCTGCACCCCTCCCGGGGCACCGAACAAGGGCACCTCTCTTCTGTCTCTGTCTCACAGTCATAAAGTATCTGTGCTTAAACTGGATGACCAATGGGATACGTAGTGAAAACAGACAAGCCAGCCTGATTTTAAAATAATCCAAAAAGCTCTTCTGAGGAAGAAACACAAATACTGTCAATGCCCCGCTGCATACAGGCCGGAGCAAGACCCGTGAGGAATGCTGGAGGCGGCAGTGTGCGGCGGCGTGGGCGGCCCGAGCGCCAGACAGTGATCTGCCGCTGGCTCTGAGGCCCGGCAGCGGGGCACCGTGAGGGAGCACCTTCCTCTTCTCGGGACCCTGCGCCGCTGGGCTGGGCTTCTTGTGGCCTCATCCTCCCTCATGACCGCCCTCATGACCTCCCTGGAGCTGCGCTGTGAGCTGGGGGGCACGAGTCAGTCCACACCAGAAGGCACCTAGAACTTGGAAGGGTACATGGCAGCAGGCGGCACCCGCACCACCTATGAGGCCCAGGACGCTGCCCTGGAGGACAGAGTCCCCATCAGAGCCCAAAGGAGACAGCTACACCTACCCAGAGAAAAGGCAGAGAATCCGACTGACAGCAGTCGTCTTGCAAGTAAGTGGCAGGGGACAAGGGGACTCGGTGTCAGCAACCTCTCAAGAAGCAGCAGCCGGGCCTGGTGGCACACAGCTGTAGTCCCAGTACTCGGGAGGCTGAAGCAGGAGGATTGCTGCAAGTTCAAGCCCAACATGGGCTACAAGGTGAGCTCAAGACCAGCCTGAACTGCACAGCAAGACCCTGTCTCAAAAAGACAAAAAAGGGGAGATGGCTCAGTGGAATAAGCACTTCCCCAAGGGTCTAAGTTCCATCCCTGGTTCCACAAAAAAAAAAAATAATAATCAAAAAGACAAAAAAAGAAGCCAGCTGACATTTGGCAGAGGAGTGCTCACACTCGACAGACCCTCATGCCACCTACCACCAGCAGGAAAGGCCAGAGCCCCAGTGAGCACAGAGCTCGGAGAAGTGGGCCTGCTGGCGGGTACGGACAACACCAGCCATGAGACACAGCGGTCCACGCAAGTCAGATCCAGGGATCGTAGCCCTGCAAGAGGCCCTGGAGTCAGGAGGGCAGCGAAGCCAACTTTCCATACCAACAATGTTTAGGGAGAATAGATGGATGGGTGGGTGGATGGGTGGGTGGGTGAGTGGGTGGATGGATAGTTTTGGGGGGGGTTTTGGTTTTTTTTGTATTTTAGGACAGGGTCTCACTAGGTAGATCAGACTTGGAGTGATCCACCTGTGTTCAGCCTCCTAAGAGCTGGGATTATAGGCACACACCACCACACCCAGTCTCAATTGCCATCTCAGCGCACCTCAGGGGTGGGGCCAGCATGGGATGCTGGGGATTGAACCCCAGCTGCTGCACCTGCCTAAGCAGATGCTTCAATCTGCTGAGCTATTTGGCCGGTCCTATTTTTAGGATACTGAGACAGCACAGAGTAATAGAGAGGAGAAAACTCAAGCAAATCAACAGTACAGCAGAGACCCTAAGAAGCACAAACACAGCACAGCACATAGGAAACTCCAGACAAAGCCGTGTAAACACATCTATTCATGAGCAAACACCTGTTGAGTAGCGCCCTTGGCCAGATGCTGTCCTGCCCTGGGAGCCAGGACCTGACCTCCCTGCTCTAGTGCCCGTGCAGGGACTGCACTGTGAGAGGGGTGACGAGAGAGCCGTGGCTGCCCTGTCCCGGGGCAAAGCAGCCGAAGCGCATCACACGCAAGCGAGTCTGCAAAGGAAGCCCAGCACCTTGAAGCCGCACGCACTGATCGAGCAAGGGTATGCAGAAACGGGACCCGCAAAACTGCTACCCAAGGAAAGGGTGGCAAAGGCCACACCCCGAGGGGCAGCAGGGAGCCGAAGTCCAGCAGAAGGAACCAACACCGCACGTCTCCTAGCACACGTCCGCACCCCTCACACGTGGAAAGGCTGCAGGGAATAGCAGCCAGAAACAGGCGCAGAACGGCCCTGAGATGCACTCACAGTGGCATGAGGCCTTCAGCCCCGGGGCAGCAGAGCGGGGCGCGGCCTGGCCCACACTGAGGACACACTGCGGCTTCAGTGGGCGCTGGAAAGCAAAGGGAGCACAAGGAGCAAGGAGCCAAAACATATAAAGAGCAGGAATGAAAACACACGCAAAAGTCATCAAGTACAGGACCAGATGGACACGGTGAACCAAAAAAGCAAGCATGGTGGGGCAGGCCTGTCATCACAGCCCTCAGAAGCCCGCGGCAGTAGAACCGCCATGTGTTCAAGGACAGTCTGGGCTGTAAAGCGAGACCCTGTCTGAACACCTCCCTCCCCCCAAAAGTGGACAGTGGTAAGAAAAGCTGGGATGAAATGGCAGTGGACAGTCCTGCAGAACAGACAGCAGGCCCTGCCCGCACAACAAGGGCTCTGCAGGACACGGTGCTCGGTCTTCCGCAGCAGGGGGCCTGCACCTCCCAGGGCCACCCACAGTCTTCCCCAGCCCCACCACTACCCCAGATTCTGGGTCAAGGGCGGGTGCTCAGGGCCTTCGGCCCCGCCCCACTCTCTCCCAGGCGTCCTCTCCGGACAGGCAGTGCCCCATGAACAGGGACAACCAAACAAGAGTGCTCACCACAGCACCCCAACCACCACACTGTAGGAAGCAGAGACACCCTCAGTTCCCCTGAGCGTATGGCCAGGGTTCTGTTCCATGTTTCATTTTCTCACTCGCAGCTAGCATGAGGCTCAGAACCCCCACCACAGCGCAGCAGATGCCAGAGTTTCTACAACTTTCTGATGAATGCAATACAACTGTGTTTTTAATTAAAACCTGGTAAACATAGTATAACCGAATGACAAAAACAGGTGTTTCAGGAGACAGCATCACTCTGCTCTCCTGTGCCTCTTGCTACCACTGTCCTTTCTGTCACAGGTTGGCCCACTTTCCTCATGGGTCCAGAACAATGTCCCCACCCCAGTGGACCACATGGGGAGCTCACAAACCAGCAGAGAAAAAGCGGGTGGAAGTTCACAATGAAGGTCAGAAAGGCCCCCTCCAACACACGCTGTACTGCCAGGTAGAGCGGAAGAGACATGTCCAGACAGACATCAGAGGCCTGACGCCAAGCAGGTGGCATCCCTACAGAGAAACAAGACCAAGAACTGCATAAAGGGAGCTAAGGGAAGCCACGTCCAGGTACCGGTGGCAGGAGGCACAGTAACCAGGACAGCAAGTCTACAGCCAGAGGACAGCTCCTCGCCCCAGGACAGCAAGTCTACAGCCAGAGGACGGCTCCTCGCCCCAGGACAGCAAGTCTACAGCCAGAGGACGGCTCCTCGCCCGCATACTCCAACATCTCAGACAGGTTCAGTGACACCAAGTGGTGGCGTGGACGTGGAGCACGGGTGAGTGTGTGCCCCGGGGTGCCCTGGAGACAGCCTGGCAGTGCTCCTTGGAGGGACCTGGGTGTCCCAAAGACCCAACACTTTCCTGGGTCTTTCAGAATCCACAGGCACTTGGGGTCAACACGGGAGCAGCGTCCCCAGACTGGAACTGCCAGTCCTGGGCCCTGCGCAGGGTCAGTGGGCCACATCTGCACCCATCGCCAGCCCCAGTGCCACATGTGCAGAGTTCCACAGAGCAAGGCCTAGGGACAACAGTGGACACACACAGTGCCCCAAGGCCCAACTGCGAGGGAACCAAGCCAGCCCACACCGGAATTACCCTGCACTGTGGAGCTGAACAAGTGTGTCCCCTGAACACAGGGTAGGTGAAGTGGGGTACTTCCCTAAGTGTGACCACGTGTGTGCCTGACACACACACACTAAAGGCACAAAATGGGTCAGAAAGACGCACGGCTTCCCCTGCAGGTGGAGGAGGGTTGAGTTCAGGCAAGACAGATGCCAGCTCTTAGCTGTGACCCCCACTTACTCCACAAGAACACATGGAGGGGCCGGGGAGATGGCTCAGTAGAATAAGCACTTCCCTGTGAAGCACAAAGGCCTGAGTTCAATCCCCGATTCCACCAAAAAAGAAAAAACACACGAAGATCTGCTGACCTAAATCAAGGTCTAGGCATGGTGATACTGAAGAGAAAACCATGGCTACAGAAGAGCAAGCCATGCTAGAGAGGCTGACTTGTCCACCCAGCTCACACAGGGCTTCCTCAGCATCACAGCTGGCCTGCAGTCCCTACATGCTCTGCCCAAAGCATGCAGATCTAAACGTGCCCACATCAGCTATGCCCAGAGGCGGGGCGTCTGGAAGGGGACTGGGTCACAGAGCACTCTGCCCACCCCAGTGTCCACCCAGCGATTGTGCCAGGAGAGTTGGCCTGGATAGAGAAGCAGTGGCAGGCATAGCCCAAAAGGCCAGAAGCTCGTCCCCAGCCCCTCCCTCTCCTTCTCGGCTGCCACAGGCTCTTCCACCAGCTGGCTTCTCCTTGGAGCTAGCTGACCACAGACAACCCTGTGAGACCAAGGGCCACACAAACCTTTCTGCCTTAAGCCACCAGCACCAGGTGGTTATTCCCAGTGACAGAAAAGCAAAGCATAGACAGGCCCCTGCCCTCCCGGCTCCTCCAGCTCAGGTTAGTGGTGTGTAGCCTCTGACCGCCTGGCAGTGGCACTCAGGGGCCAGGCCCCTTGCTCCAGACAAGGCTCACTGCCCCACTCCATCCAAAGGAGTTACAGGGCGGACAGCTGGGTGTCAAGCACGTCCCACCAGGCCCTCTCCTAAGCAGGAGCGCACACAGGCACAGCCTGGGAGCCACCCAGCAGCCTGGCAGGACAGGATCCTGGCACTGTGGGTCTGGGCTGTGAGCCTGGATCTGTCTGGCACTCGGCAACCAAGGTCCCCGAGAATCACACTCACATGTGGTCAAGGTTCCACGTGCTGAAGAGGATCCGGCTCTCCCGGTTGCTGTAGGGGTTGATGGAGTGCTTTGAGGCACAGTCCTCCAAGTCAAAAGGACCCTGATTGACAGCAGACAGGAAAGGTGGGGTATAAGGTTCCGCTGGGCAGTAACACCCACGGGTATCAGTCCCTGAAAACTGTGTATTACTGGGGCAGATTGGGAACCCAGGGATTCTGCCTGTGGAATCTTTGCCCATCTCCTAGGTCCCTCTGGGACCTAGGAGAGCACTTGGTCGCTGTCACTGTTAGTCACGACGGCGTCCTGACCAGACACCCCACCACCCAGGGACAGTACCCTTCAGTGGCTCCAGGGCACCCTCTACCACAGCCCCACCTCTGAGAAACTCCACAGGGAAGGCACTGGCTGGCAGGGGTCACAGCCACCAAGTGGCAGGCCAGGGCCAAGGACTGTCCACTCCACATGGCTCTCAGATATCTCTGTCACCCACACAGGCTGGGGCACATCACTAAGCTGGCCCAGTCCCTCGGCCAGCACTCCTCACTGGCACATATCTATGGGGCATGTGCTGAGTGGCTCCAGCTGCCACCCAGGGTTGCCCTTAGCACCACAGCAGGAAGCCACTGTTTCTGCATCCTTTCCCTCCCACTGGCACCTCCTCTGGGCAGGCAAGGGTTCTGTGCCTCCCAGCGTCCCCTCAGTGCCTGGTGCAGGGAAGGGCCCAGTGAGTGGCCAAGCGGGTTCACTGAAAGCTTGAAAGTGAGGCAAATCTGGAATGAGGAGGATTTTCAAGGGCAGAGTCCACTGCTCAGAGAAGAAATGGCCAGCGGTGGCCACAAGTGCTAGAGGCCACCAAAAGCCACCCCTGCCACCAGGCCCTGCTGCCTGAACCACCAGGAAGGCCCAGTGGGGGGCACCAGAATTGCACCTGCACTTCCAGGTGGCCAGAGGTGTCCTACACTGCTACCACACCTCAGGGAGCAGAGACAGGCCAGGCCCGGGTACCATCCCTGCCTGAGGCCAGAGCATACCCAACACCTGGCAGCAGGAAAGCAGCTCAGGCAGTGAGGGCCTTGCGCCGCCTCCCATCAATTCGGTGCCCCATGTGCTATTCACACGTGCAGGAGAGTATGGACCCCAGGGGTCCCCAGCAACCCAGAGCGCTGTTCCTAGCTGTGCTCCTCCTGGAAGCCAAGCTCAGCTAGCACCTGGAAACACCAGCCCCAGCACCAAGCCTGGCCTGCCAGGACCCCGGCCCCATGGCCCTTCGGTGGGCGAGCCAATGCCACTTCAAGCTCCATGTGATTGTCTCACCAGTGCAGGGCACGGTCACTGCCTGCCGCTCACCCTGACCCACCAATCTTGAAAGAGCCTTGCCTACCCACATTAGCGGGGAACAGAGCAAGTCTGTCACAAAGGAGCCTCCCAGGCCCGGGGCATCCCTACCACGCTGCAGTGAGATGGCAGAGCCCATATTCCTATGCTGGGTGCAGGCCCTGAGCCTCTAGTTACACCCAGGCCAAGCGCTGAGTGCCTTTCCCACCTCACCCAGAGGGCTGGGCCCAGCAGGCCACCGAGGAGCCCCAGGGTAAGGAGCACTGCTCACCTGGCAGGAAAACCACCCCTCTGGTGTGCACAGGCGGCCGCCAGCCTCTGCTGCTCTGTCAAAGTAGCTGCCGTGGTACCGTGCAGCCTTGAGCTTCTGGCACATGGAGCCAAGCACGCGCAGGTACTCCTCCCGAGCCCCTAGGGCCAGCTCAGAGGCATAAGTGCTCACCTGGGAGAGAGTGACGCCACTGAGCCTAGGCCCAGGCCAAGGCCCATGTGAGGATCCCGTCCAGGGGCCCTGCATGCCCGCCAGACCCTGCCTCAGCCTGTGGCCAGAGGTCTAAGCCCCAGAGCTACAGCAATGCCAGGTCACACAGGCTGCAGGTGACAGGAGGGCCCAGCCTGTCTTGTTGGGGCAGTAGGGGGCAGGGGTAGGGGGTGAACAGTGAGTTGCTACAGGACGCCAGGTCAGGGCACCCAGGGGCATGGCCAGTCACCTTGTGGAGAGGGCACAGACAAAAGGCAGCAGCACTCCACCATCCTGCCACCTCTAAGGGAAAGTAGGGGCTTAAGAAGCCAGGCCAAGCTCAACAGAGCCCTCCTATTGCTGGTGTCAAGGGGAGACCACAGAGTCCCAGGCTGGCTCCACCTCTAAGAGGAAGGGCGAAGTTAGCCACCAGGGAGGGGCAGGGGCAGGAGCAGGGCCTGCAGAAGACTGCCCCGCAGCTCAAGCTGCAGGATCTTGGGCCTCTGTAAGCACCTGCCAGCTTTAGTCACAGATGGGCAAAGTGAGGAATGCAGGTGCTGGGCATAATCTGGGCCCTCCTGGGTGCCAAGCCCAGTGCTGCCCAGGAGGAAGCTGAAGGCACGGGGGCGAGGAAGTGCCACCCTCCCACCCTTCTCATCAGGAAGGACAGGCAAGCACACATGACAGAGGCAAACTGTGACCAAGTTCCAGGAACGCTGGGTGGAACACACAGCCTGAGAGGCCTCTCTGAGGGCAGCAAGGGCGAGGCTCAAGACACTGGCCATGAAGTGCCACCAGCAGGACAGGGACCCCAGGGATGCATGCTTATGTCGTTTTCTCCATACAAACTAAAGAGCCGCCCAAGGAATGAACCTGGTCAGGGTATGGGGCAAGGAAACAACGACCACTGTGCAGCCTCCACCTCCGCTAGCTCTCATACAACAGACAGAGGAGGATCCCACAGGTGAGCTGCTGCCCCAGCCCACCCCCTCTGCGGCCCTGTCTTGGGAACCTGAAGGAGCCACCCAGCAAACAATGCATGGAGCTCCGGGCTCAAGGGCAGTCCCTATCATCTGTGAGGAAAGCAGGTCAGAGGTCACATCAGGGCCACAGCCTCTGCTCAATGGCCAGCCTCAGTGTGCAGGGGCACCTCTTTGAGAATGGACACAGCTACCTAGGAGTCAGCTCCACCCAGGGGTCACCAGAGCTACCCACACGGCACCCCACACAGCCACAGTGACCCCACTGTCAGATGCCCCTGCAGCTGCGAATGCCTGACCAGAGGTGTTGGCCAGAGAGAAGAGGACGCAGGAAGTATCCCTGTGACATGAGAAAGGGAAGACCAGTTCCCATGCAGTAAAAACCCCACCAGGAGGAAGGGAGAGGCCTTCCCCAGGGGGGCGACCAGAACAGAGTCACCTCTCCCAGGGCAGGGCTCCCCACACAAGCAGGGCAGCCTCCTGCCTCCCACCACCTTCCCAGCCCCGCACAGCCTCACCTCCCGCAGGTAGCCCCGGATCCGGCTCTCACAGCTGTGCCTCAGGTAGCCAGACTTGTCCCTAAACCGGGACTCCAGACCTGTCAAGAAGGGGACCTGCAAGTCACACGCCAGCCAGAACACAGAGGTGGGAAGGACTGGGGACGGTGAGGCACAGAGACATGCAGGGACGCCATTTGGTATTCATTTTGGAGGCTTCTCAGACACTGCTGGAGACTTGTCCCTGGGTGGTCCCTCTGGCCCTTTTTACCAGGGTTGCCTCCTAATGGCTCCCAAGGCCGGGACACACACAGCACATGTCCACCAGGGGACAAACAGATGAACGAAGGATGCTCCATCCATGTGGTAGAATATTACTCAGCCTTAAAAGAGGAATACAATTGCAGCCACTTATGAGGCTGAGGCAGGAGAACTGCAAATTCAAGCCCAGGCTAAGCCACTTAAAGAGAATCCTGTTTTGAAGTAAAAATGGCAGAGGCTACAGCCAAGTGGTGGGCCACATGGATGAGGTCCTAGGGCCTGCTCCCACTACTACAAAAACTAAAACACAGAGAGGATACATGCTGGTTTTATGCGAACACTACCATATCCCCACGGGAGCTCAGTACTCAGGATTTGGTGTGCTCGGTTCCCCATGGATACCAGGAGACAAATGTACTGAAAACAGCACCCAGTCTCCAGACCCCCAGCTCCACCACGCACCCTCAAACCAGGGCGGATCCTGGGCCCGAGTTTCGGCCTCGATGTTCTGGCTTGCACTCTGCAGCAAATCGGCCAGCAGCTTCTGCCGAAGCGGAGCTTGCTCACCAGCCAGCAGCTGCCGCGCCGCCTGGATGACGCCCACATGCGGCTCCTGAAACACGCTGAGGAAGCGACCGATGTCACTCACGTCTGCCACCAGCCAGGAAAAAGCAAAAATGCATTCAGTCCAGGGAAGGCACAATCTGCCCTGCCCACACCGGGACCACCCAGAGCCCCAGGGCAGATGCCCGGACCCTGATGCCCCCAGTCCGTCTTAGGAAGGGAGTGGGCCCTGAGGTGCTGAGTGCCCGCCTCCCACCCCAGGCGGCGGGGGCAGCAGCAGCCCATGCAACATCACCCTCTCTGCTCAGAGGCCTGGTGACCTCCCGGGACAGGACTCACTGATGTCTCCCACCCCAGGTCCCTTGCCCACGCAAGCAGAACTTGCTGTTCTGCTGATCTGAAGGTGAGACCCACAGGCTGGGCCTTGAATGCTGACACCTCATACCCCACCTCACACCCCACCTCATCAAAGCAAGCGCCCAGGGAGACAGCCTCACACCAACCTCAAGGTCAGCCTCTCAGAGACCAAAGGCCTGCACAAAGCTCGGCTTCAATTCTACCTGCAAAACTGCAGGCCCCATCCCAAGCTGGATTTGAAGAATTAAAAAACAAAGACAACAGACAGACTGCAGCCACAGGCATGTAATCTGAGCAGGCTGAAAGGCTAAGGCTAGAGGATCCCAAATTCAAGCATGACCTGAACAACTTAGGCACTAAGGGAGACACTGTCTCAAAAAAAAAAGGGGGGGGGGGAGGGGAGATCAAGGATGGAGCTCAGAATGAAGGTCGTGCCTTCAACTGCCAGTACTGCAGACACCCGACAGGAAGGCTGCGCTCCTGGGCAGGTGGCCGCGGGCGCCGCCAGCCAGCTCCGAGCCCAGGCTTGCCGCCTCGCTGGGCGCGGCCCCTCCCGGCCCCCGCCGCGCGGCCCCGGGTCGCCGCACTCACAGCCCCCCCAGGATTGGCCGGCGGTGAGCAGCACGAGCTCGGCGTCGTCGGGCACGGCTGGGAAGTAGTCCTCGGTCACCTCCGCGCCGTCCTCGTACAGGCACAGCCGGCAGCCGCGCTCGGGGACCTGGGGGCGGGGCCCGGGTGTCACCGCTGACCGGGGCGCCCCCGCCCGTGCCCCGAGGGGGTCCCGCGCCCCTCGCGGGTTGAGACGGCAGCCCGCGGGAACCCGCGCACCTCGAAGCGCAAGCAGCCCTTGCGCAGCACCTCCTGGAAGGTGCGGCCCGCCACGCCGAACTTCCGCGCGCCGTGCAGGTCCCGCAGCCTGACGCTCTTGGGCCGGGGCAGCCCCGAGCACATCCTACCGCCCCGTCGCGCGAGGAGGAAACCCGGCGAGCGCACCCGGAACGCGGCCCGCTGGTTCTGCGCAGGCGCGGCCAGCCCCGCCGCTCTCCTCCCGCGCAGGCGCGGCCAGCCCGCCGCCGCTCTCCTCCCGCGCAGGCGCGGCCCGGAGAGGAGGACTGGATCCTGCGCAGGCGCGGGCGACTGCGCAGGCGCGGGGCGGCGGCCGGCCCGGTTGTCATGAGAGCGCGGTCGCAGGCTGGCTGTGGGTGGGGGCAGCTGGGCCTCGGCTGCCACCTCCGCGGGGCCTGCGGGGTTCGGCCGGCGAGGGTCAGCGGAGGCGCCCTGAGCCTGGCCCCGAGGGCGCAGTGGCCTGGAGACCGGGCGTGAGAGCAGGTACGCGGGGCGGGGGTGGTCGCTGGGCCCAGGTTTCCCTGCCGATACCCATCAGCCCGGCCCGAGGTGGCACCGGTCGTCCTGTGCGCCCGAGCTCAGCCTGGGCCCACGGAGGCCGGGCCGCCAGAGGCCGAGGCTCCCGGGCCGCAAGTGTCGGGGTTCTCTGAAGCCTCTTGTGTACCCCGGATTACTCGACAGAGAGCGTCGTGTACCCTTCACCTGTCTGGTCAGGGTGAGGCTGTAGTTTGCAACTCGAGCAAGGGAGCCAGACGGCGGCTGCGCGGGCGAGGCCAGGGTGCATCTGGCGTTGAGGGGTGCAGGAGTCCCCGGGGAGGCTGGGAACCTGCCTGCTGTGGTGGAGACCGACTGCTGCCTAGCCCGAAACAGCTACCACCGCTGCAATAATCGTGTTTTTTCCCTCCTCCTGCCCCTCCCCACGACATACACTGGCGTGAGCCCAGGCCCACCCAACAGTTAAGTGAGCGTTGCACCCCTGCACTAAGCCCCGGGCCCTGCTTTTAAATGTGGCGTCGCTGAGTGGACCTGGCGATCTTTCTTCCTCAGCCCTCTGAATAGCTGCAGTGCACGGTTTTTCTAAGGGTGCGTGGGGATCTGTAGAGAGCCCGAAAGCATCTCGTTTACGCAGAAGGGCCAGGAGAGTTCGAGGTGAAAGGCCTTTGTGTGGAGGGGGACACTGAAAAGCAGTGGATGCCTGCACTGAGGTCATAGGTCTCCCCCACAGTGCCTCTGCGGTCCTCCTGCCAGGACTTTGAGATTTACTAGGGTAGTACTGGATAGTGGAGACCCTGGCATTTGGACTTAACAGTTCTCTGTAAATCCTAGTGCCACCTCTGTACTGAGATGGACAGGCAGTCACAGGCCTTGCTCCACAGATGAACAAAGGTGAAGGGATGGTGCCACCCAGCTTTAGTTAAGCTTGGCTGGACATTCAAGTTCAAGACAAAAAGTAAGGGTCAGGAAAGGCAAGTCTATGCTGGAGCATAAGACAGGGTGGAGAGGGGTGTCCAGGTGGGGAGCTGGCAGCTGCCGGGGCTGAGAGGAGAAGAGGGGTCAGGGAAGGAGGGTGTGGTCAGCAAGACCTCAGGCCCTTGGCTTGGAGGATGGAGAGAAAGTCCCTCCAGGGAAGAGTGCAAGAGGGGTGTGGTAGGTCCCACAGGGTGGGGAGAAGCTATTGCTTGTATTGTTCTAACACAGGAGCACTGGGAAAGCACATGGGCTGGTGGCGGAGACCGGATTAAATCACTCTGGGCCATCTTTCTGTGCATGCTCTTCCACATTCTCTTGGTTTGTTTCCCAGTGATACACTGTGGTCTCCTTCAGGAAACTTTGTATAAGAATGTGCCTCAGGTTGTTGTAATGGTTATCATTGTTTTCTGGGTGCTCTCAGTGACAAAACATGCACCAAGCCTGTTGGTGAGGCGTGTTTACACGGCACCTCCTAAAGAGCGTTCCAGCCAGCAGCGGATGGATTTCATCCTGGAGAAATCACTGATAGGTTCTTCTTTGTCCCACATCAGGAGGACTTTGGGTTTTGTTTTTGCAGAAGATTTAACTCTTGCTTGCTTAGCAGGAGCTGGGTACTGGAACAGTAAGCCAAGAGCCCTGGGGCAGTTTGGGCTTTCAAGGTGGCCACACCAGAGGGCTCACAGGGACTGGCACCCACCTCACCCTCTTAGCGCCTCCTGTATGGGGCTGCCCTGCTGTGGCCCCTGCAGCCAAGGCAGAGTTATCCTGAACCCAGCAGTCCCTGTGGGAAGAAAGCTCCTTCCCTGTCATTGCAGCATAGTCCCAGCATTGTGCCTGCCCCATGCACTCTAGGCTGCCTGTTCAGGTCTTATCTTTGAACCCCTTACTGTGCAGTGGGCCAAGTAGGCAGTGCCAGGACTGGGAGGAGAGGATGGGGTAACCAGAGGACAGTTGGTGAACATGGGCCTCCCAAGGAAGAAAGCCTAGGCTGGGCATGGTGGTGTGCGCCTGTAATCCCAGCTCTTGGGATGCCGTAAACAGGCAGATCAGTACAAGTCCGATCTAGTAGTGAGACCCTGAGCATTCTGTAGACCCTTCCCTAAAATACCAAGGAGGAGAGCTGGACGCCAAGCAGCAAGAGCATGCACTGAAACGCCCATCCTGCTGAGCTAGCATCGGAGTCAGGTTCACTGAAAAGTGATATTAAAAAATCAGTGATGGGCCAGGGATGTAGGTCAGTGGCATGGTGCCTGCCTGCCAAGCACAAGGGCCCAAAAAACTCAGTAAGCTAGTGTGTTCCAGTACCCTCCCAGCCAATCAGGAATGCAGACGGCACACATGTCTGTGTGCAGTGTAGTCTCTGTGGTTCCTACTTCCCTATCATATGCTGTTAGGTAGCAATTATGCCAGTGGCTAAATTACCTTTTCCCCGCCTTGTTGCTAACAGAAAGTAGGCTGGTGCAGAGGCTGTTCCATCTGCCATGGCAAGACCACCACCTGCCTAGAAATGTGTTTCAGGGCTGGAAACCTGAAGGAGGACTGCAGGGCCATGTGTCCTGAAGGACCAGGCCATGATCTTCTGTCAGTCCTGTCTTGTGGGGTGTCCAGCCAGGCTGCATATTCTGAGGCTTACAGGGAGCGGCTGCAGTCTGCCCATCGTGGCGCAGTGTTCACCCTATGAGGCTGTCTCTCCTTCTGTGTGTGCATGTTTTTCTTCGTTTCTTGCCATCCTGGTGAGCACCTCAGGTGGACTGCTGTACCACCTACCTCCCCTGGCCCCTTTTTCCTTCTCAAGAAAACCAGTCACATTGGACTTTGACTAGACTGATCCTACCCCTATGACTGCATGGAGGGGGCCATGGGTAACAGCAGAAAGTGCCCTGAGCTACATCCCCAGCAGCTGTTTTATTTCATTTTTTGGGAAGGGCCCTGCTGACTTGCCCAGGAGGGCCTCAGGCTTGCAGTCCTCCTGGCTCAGCCTCCCAGAGTGCTGTAGTTACAGGTGTGTACCACCGCACCCAGGTTACACCTGCAAGGACTCCTTTTGAATGAGTTCATATTCACAGGTAGCAAAGGAAGGAGCTGAACGAATCTTTGGGGATTCAGCTCAAGTATTAAAAGGTTTTCTGGGCAATGCAGTAAGGAGATAGGAAAGATAAAAGAAGCCTTTATTAACTCTGAAGACTGGGAGAGGATCAAGGGCAGATGGAGATCCTCTGACCTGAGACAAAAAATGCTGGGGCTTTTATGGACTTTTGCTAGGGGTGGAGTTTGGGGTGGATGTTTAGGCGTACCTGAGGAGCTGATTGGGGTCTTTCCTGAGGTGGTGGGAAAGGTGAACCAAAATTGTACCCCGAGCTGGGTTGGAGAGGAAGGGGGGAGGTGGTCTCTGGGAAGATGAGCTGCTGTTTTTTGATAAGTTCTGGCCTAGTATGAATTGCTAAAATCATCATGGTGGTCACCTAATATGGCTGAAGCCCTTAAAACAATGCCCATCTTCCCAGGGCCACCTCCCCCTTCTCTAGCTCAGCCCAGGGCATAATTTCCTTTCACCCTTCCCATCACCTCAGGGAAGACCCCAATCAGCCCTCAGGTATATCTAAACATGTCCTTCAAACCCCTCCCCTGGCAAAAGGCCTTGAAAGCCTCAGCCTCCCTCTGTGTAGTCAAGAGAGAATTCCTCATCCTTCCCCACATTCTCTCCTGTGTCCTCAAAGAAAAGCTCCTTTCCCCTTTTCCTTCTGCCTGTTTCTCTGCTGCACCATTCACCTGAAAATACCTTTCAGTTTTAAGGGCTTCAGCCATATTAGATGCCCACCATAGTAATTCAGTAATTCATACTAGGGCCAGAGCCTGTCGTGTATGACAGGTCGGACTTTGAACAGATATTGCCAGAAGTCCCCATGAGTGGTGCGTTCATCAGGACTGGAAGAGCCCTTTTAAAGTTTTTAACAAAAAGGAATGGAAAATTCTGAACACTTTGAATCCCCTCAGATGACAGCACAGACTAACATCTTCAGTGTTAGAGTAGCGAATTCCTTTAAAGAAACACTCTGCGCTTACAAACAGCACATGCGAGCAGAATGCCCCACAAGATTGGGTTCGTAGTGGTCAGCTCTTCTGGACACGAAGACGGCTTCAGCGCCCGGGAACTGATGATCCATGCGCCAACGGTCAGCGGGTGGCGGTCGCCAAGGTAAGGCTGCGCTGGGCTGGGCAGCAGCTGGCAGGTGCCTCTGGGCTCGGTCAGTTCTCAGCTTTCATTTTAATTCAGACATCAGCCACGTAAGGTTTTCAGGCTGTGTTCCCACGTCATGCAGCTGTTCTGTAACTGTTCTTTTCCTTTCTGTTTACTATTTATTTATTTATTTATTTATTTATTTTTGATGGAACCAGGGATTGAACTCAGGCCCTTCCACTTGCCAGGCAAGCGCTTATTCTACTGAGTTATCTCCCTGGCCCCTCTCTATGTTTTCAAAGAAATTTCTCTCCTCCTCCTCCTCCTCCTC
>PVKA01038781.1:0-19942 GCA_004027165.1 Ctenomys sociabilis
CCCCCGCGCCCCATCTTTTTTTTTTTTTTTTTTTTTTGCAGTACTGGTATTGAGACCAAGGTCTCCCTATGAAAGCTATATTCCTAGTCTTTTGTTTTGTGTTTTTTGAGACAGGATCTCAATATGTTGTTCAGACTGACCTTGAACACACCTGTAGCCCAGGTTGGCCTCATAGTGTTCCTCCTGCCTCAGCCTCTAAGTGCTGGGATCAGACATACACCACCACACCTGGATTGATTGGATCTTTTACTTTAGGGTGTAATATTTCAAATTCTTTATTTTAGGTATGAATCCTCCCTCTGAAGACTAACCGGCAACCTTTTTTTTTTTTTTTTGGCAGAACCAGGGATTGAATTCAGGCCCTTATGCTTGCCAGGGATGCACTTATTCCACTGAGCCATCTCCCCAGCCCCTTCAGCAACATTCTTTTCCCATTCTGTAGGTTGTTTCTTCACTCAGTTGTACAGAAGCTTTTTAATTTGATATGATCCCCCTTTTTGATTCTTGGTATTATTTCTTGTGCCTTGGTGTTCTGTTTAGAAAGTTTTTGCCTATACCTGTCTCTTCAATAGTTTTCTATCTTCTAACAGATTGTTTCTGTTCCAGCACTGAGATTTATGAAACATATTGATTTGAGTTTAGTACATGGTGAGATGTATGAGTCTAGATTCAGTCTTCTATGTGTAGGTAGCCAGTTTTCCCAGCACCTCTATTAAAGAGGCTGTCTTTCTTCCAGTGTATGTTTTGGCCCCTTTATCAAAGATCAGATGGCTGAACGCAGTCTGTTTCTACATCCTCTGTCCCGATCCACGTGTCTGTTTCTGTGTGCAGTTCCATGCTGTCTTCATCACTGTGGCTTTGTACTATAACTTCAAATCCAACATTGTGGTACCTCCTGTTTTGCTCTTGTTATCCAGAATTGCTTTTGCTGTTCTTCATCTCTTTGGTTCCATGTGAATTTTGGATTGTTTCCTCTAGCTCTATAAGGAATGTTGTTCATATTTTGATTGGGATTGAGTTAAACCTGTGTACCAGTTTCAGAAGTATGGTCATTTTGACTGTTTTGATTTAAGACAATGATTCTTAAACCTGCAGTTACATGAGAATCACCTGGGGAGTTTATTAAACAGCTGCCCAGACCACCCCCTCCAGAGTTTGTGATTGAGCTCTCTACAGTGAGTCCCAGTAATCTGCAGCATTTCTAACAGGTTCCTAGGACTGTTGATGTGGCTGCTCCAGAGGACACTTTCTGATGGTTCAAGGGCTTCCTTCTGCAGGTGGGGATGCCTCCATCATTCCAATGCTTGGGTTTGAAGAACAGCCTTGCTACCCAGCCAGCAGAGATTGGGTCACAAACTCACCTGTAGAAGCCAGTGGTAACCTGGAGCCTCCTGAAAATAAAAGGAATTGTGAAGACCCTGACAAACACATAACCAAAAAGATAAGGCTTGAAACTCCAGCCAGATTTGTCACCAATGGGGCAGCTCACTGTGACCAGCAAGGCAGTGACCAAGTCTCACCAGACATCATCAGCCCTAATGTCTCTTTAGAGGAACTGGCTTCTGTCACTAGAATAGCCCCCTGTGGTGTGAAAGTAGTAGACGTTTACAGAACCGGAGCCAAGTGTGTGCCTGGAGAAGCTGGAGACCCTAGGAAACCAGGAGCCGCGTATCACCAGGTGGGGCTGCTCCGAGTGAAGCCAGGCCGTGGAGACAGGACTTGCTCCATGTCTTGCAGTGACAAGATGGCCCGATGGAATGTTCTCGGATGCCAGGGTGCACTGTTGATGCATTTCCTGGCAGAGCCCATCTACCTGTCTGCGGTGGTCATCGGGAAGTGCCCCTACAGTGAGGAGGCCATGCACAGAGCTCTGGTTCAGAGGTGAGGGCAGGGAGGGAGGTATGCAGCTGTGCCACAGAGTCCGAAGAGCCTGCATGCCTGAGATTTAGCAGTTGCACCTCTAGGGATCTGTCTTAAAGAAATAATTGAGGCCAGGGGAATAGCTCAGCGACAGGTCCTAAGTTCAATTCCTGGGGTGGGAAGGTGGCTCGGTAGAATAAGTGCTTCCCTGAGTTCAGTTCCTAGTGCAAGAAAAAAAAAGAAATAATTGAGAAAGTAATCGAACATTTAGTTTTGTGTAGGGTAGGTTTTGCTTGTTTTTTGTTTTTTTTTTTTAAGGAAGCCTGAAATATTTAGCTGTGGGGAGTTAAGTGATTTTTTTTTTTGTTTAAAATGATATTGATAAATATTTAATGTGGAACGATGTTCATAATGTTTAAAGAGCTGTCTAGAAGATAAAGTAGGCTCTGTGTTGGCTTTAAAGGATATGTATACATAGAAAACTGGGATGATATACACCAAGAATGGTGATCTCTGAGGGGTTTGTTTTGAATTTTTCTCTAGCATACTTATATTCCCATTATGATACACAGTGACCTTTGATCTGCTTTTAACTATTTTTTAAAAGGTAAAAGGCAAAGGTTGACCATACTCCTCAAAGCAGGCAGCCGTACCTGCTTAGTGCTGTCGTAGATGATGAGGCAGTAGCTTGGGCTGTGTCACACACCCAGCCCCAAACCAACTGCAAAAAGCAAGACCCCATGGGTGACCCAGCCGTTCCACACTCAGGAGAGAGAAAAGCATACATCCACACAAACCTTTATCCACAAAGGTTAATGGAAGTGAGACAAGTCACGGATTGTGTGATCTTGTCACATGTCCCAGCGGCAAAGCTGTGCACATAGGTGGATGGATGGACACCAGGGGGTCCAACTGCTGCTAGCTAGGCATGAAGGCTCTGAGACTTGAGGTCCTGATTGGAGCAGCTCATTGCCAGCATCACACTGGCATCTAGTTCGTGTGACGGCTACAAGAGACAGAAATGAAGCTTTTATATTATGGGATATTTTTAGTTTCTGATGTGTTTGAAGGATTTCCTAGAAAGTAGATACCAAAAGATTAATATTTCTGTTTAAAGTTTTCCAGTTTCTAGCTAGTGCCGGTGGCACATGCCCGCACTTCTAACCTTCAGGATTACAAATTGGAGGCCACTTTTGTACATAGCAAATTCAAGACCAGCCTGGCCTGTAGAGTGAGACCTTGTTTCACACAAATAAATATTTTTTTCACAAAAAATCTGAAAGCAAAATGGAATGGCCCAGGAAATGGCTCAGTAAAATAAGTGCTTCCCTGCCAAGCACAAGGGCCTGAATTCAATTCCCACTTCTGCAAAAAAAAAAAAAGCAAAATGGGCTTGGGAGATAGCTCAGGGAGCACCTACCTAGCAAGTGCAAGTACCTGGGTTCAATCCCTGGTACCACATAATCCCAGTGCTGGGAAGGCTGAGACAGGAGGATCATTATGAGTCTGAGCTGTGTAATGAGTCCCTGTATCAAATAAATAAATAATTTAAAAAGTGAAAAGAAAAGCCAAAATGTTTCAAGAGGATTGAAAATTTGAGCCCTACCTGGGAAATTTAACAATTCTATCTTAAAATAAAAACATTTCTGTAATCCCAGCATTGAGGACCCTGAGGCAAGTGAATCATTACAAGTTTAAGGCCAGTCTGATCTACATAGGGAGTTGAGGGCTATCCAAACTACATAATAAGACCCTGTCTCCAATAAATAAAAAGATTTGGGGCCAGGGAGATGGCTCAGTGGAATAAGCGCTTCCCTGGCAAGCGCAAGGGCCTAAGTTCAATCCCCAGTTCCACCAAAAAAATAAATAAAAAGATTTATAAAAGACTAGGATGTAGTTCAGAGTAAAGGCCCTGGATTAAATCCCTAGTGCAGATTTTTTTTTCAAGCTTTTTTTTTTCAACTCCTGTATCAGATTTATTTTGGAGGCTGGGAATGTAGGTCAGTGGTACTGATAGCACTGAGATGCAAGGCCTTAGATTTAATCCCATCAATGCCAAAAAAACAATGAAGTTTAATGCTACTGACATCACTGATTAGTTGTCCCTTCAGAGCGATGGGAAGGGATCTTCTGCAGCCATAGGGTCTCACTATCTAAATTCTGCTCTTGACATACTCTCCTGTCCCCACCTAGTAACCAAACAAGTAGCCCACTACCTCCTAAGGCCTTTGCCTCCATTGTGACGGTGTGACCCAAACCCCAGACACACCTGTACTCTAGTAAACAATGCATTTTCTCTCATATTTAGGTGTCAGAATGTCTCAGTTTTACCCAAAGGCTTTGGAATTCAAGAACTGAAAATACAGCAGTCATATTTACTGTTTGAACAGAGTCTCTGTGCAGTGAAGGCCAAAAGGGCTGATAGTCCTGGTCGACTTGTACCTTGTGGAGCAGGTAAGTGATCCAGATCAGGCTTTCTGTGGATAGATTTATTTCCTGGCAGAGTAGCCGGACAGGGTCTGCATCTTCCCAGCCTAGGAAGGAAGCTCGCACTCCATGGTCAATTGTTTGAGCTTTGAAGACACCTGCACTGGGTTAAGACAGTGCTCTGCGTGACCCTGAGCAGATCACCGTCTCCTGGCCTCATTTCTTTCTCTTCTGAGTAGAAAAATATCACTTATCATGGTTATTGAGACGCTTGAATGCAAAATTGTGTTTAATACATTTAATCTTTTTTTAGCATATAATAAATGTTCAATAATACTATAAGTAATTGTAGTGACGATATCAAAACTACTTTCTACTGTTCTGCCCTAGAGGCCAAGCATCAAAGCAGGGATCTTCTCTGAACTACATGTCCAGGTCCCATGGGCCTGCTGAGTTAAATTAATATTTCTATGAATATACACCAGCATGTGCAGGACATGGAAGTTTTAACCCCAGAATTTATCTCTCCATAGCCATCAGCTGGAGTGCAGTTCCTGAACAACCATTGGATGTTACTGCCAATGGTTTTCCACAGGGAACTACAAAGAAAGGAATCAGAAGCCTTCAGACCAGGTAACTGGGTGCTGGGGCAGGTGCCAGTGGCTATAAATTTACACCTTTTTTTTTTTTTTGTGGAACTGGGGATTGAGCTCAGACCCTTACACTTACCAGGGAAGTGCTTATCCTACTGAGCCATCTCCCTGGCCCTGTACCTTCTTTATCTAATTGCAGAACACTTTCATTGCCCCAGAAAAAAAGCTATACCTACTAGCATTAATTACCTGTTCCTTCCCACCATATAGGAGACTTCCATTTATCATCCCTCCCTCCACTCTTTCTTAACTCTGCTTTCTTATTGTCTGCTTTTCTTTCCCCCCTCTACAGGATCTCACTGTATAGTCCAGGCTGGCTTCAGACTCTCAATCTTCTTGCCTCAACCTTTGATTGCTGGGATTATAGGCATACACCCCACCCCTGACACTTGTCTATCTTTTTATTGTAGCCACTCGGCTGAGTCCGAAGTAGTATATCACTACAGTTTGGATTTGCATTTCTCTAGTGACTAATGGTGTTAAGCATCTTTTTTATGCACTTATTAGCTATTTGTGATCATCTTCAGAGAAGCAGCTGTTGTCAGTTCTTGCCCATTTTAATGTTGAATTGTGAGTCTCCTTTATATGTTCTGGATACTGGACCATTAATCAGATTTTTGTGTTTGCTTTTTTTTTTTTTTTTTTTTTTTTTTTTGGGACAGGGTCTCACTATGCAGTTCAGGCTGGCCTTAAGCTCCCTTTTTAGCTCAGGCTAATCTCGAAATCACAAAAATCCTCCTTCCTCAGCCTCCAGAGTGCTAGGATTACAGGCCTGCGCCACCACGCCCAGCTTACTTTTTTTTTTTTTTTAATAATGTTCTTAAAGCAAAGAATTTGTCAATTTTTTTTCAGACTTTTTTTTTCCCCCCTGCAGAACTGGGGATTGAACTTAGGCCCTTGCAATTGCCAGGGAAGTGCTTATTCCACTGAGCCATCTCCCCAGCCCTGAATTTGTCCATTTTGATAGAGACAAATTCATGTACTTTTTCTTTGCTTGCTTGTAGTTTTGGTGTCATTATTTTTCTTTTCTTTCTTGTTTGTTTGTTTTTAGATTTTTGAGACAGGGTCTCAAGCTGGCCTTGGACTCACCAGGTTCTCCCATCTCAGCCTCACAAGGGCTGGAGTTAAAGGCATGGACCACCATGCCCAGCTTTAGGGCCATATTTTTATTAGTCCATGTTTGCAGTACATAATGCCCAGATTCATCATGGAGAATTGGTCCTTGTACATAGCACATCTCCATGTATTTCCTGTCCCCTTGCCTTCTATTTTCCTCCTCCTTCCAGATTTGGGTGTCATTTAAGAAACTATTAAGTAATTTAAGGTAACAAACAGAATTCATCCTCAGGGCTGAGGAGATGGCTCAGTAGAATAAGTGTTTGCCTAGCAAACACAAGGGCCTGAGTTCAGTCCCTGATTCCACAAAAAAAAAAAAAAGATTTAATCAATGTTCTCTTCTAGCGGTTTCATAGTTTTAGCCCTTATATTCAGAACTTGGATCCTTTTTGAGCTAATTTCCTGTGTGGTGTGAGGTAGGGGGCACAATATCACTGTTCCATATGAATATCCATTTGTATTTGCACGAGTTTTTTGAAAATTTTTGTTTTCCTTGGAGATTATTTTAAAAAAAAATAATGTATCAGTTATTTAATTAGGTTCTTAGTAAGAAATTTAGAGCACTAATTTATGAGGATAAATTCTTTTTCTTTTTTTTTTTTTTTTTTGCAGAAACAGGGATTGAACTCAGGCCCTTGCACTTGCCAAGGAAATGCGTTTTCTACTGAGCCATCTCCCTGCCCCAATGAGTTTTTTTGTTTGTTTGTGTCTTTCTTTCTTTTTTTTATTTTGTGGTTCCAGAGATTGAACTCAGAACCCTGCGCTTGTAAGACAGGCACTTATTCTACTGAGCTATTGCCCTGAGGATGAATTCTGTTTTTCAGAGCAAAAAGGGATCACAGGTAGCCCCATAGCTGAGGAATAACTTTGATTTTTGCTCAAATCTGTGAGTCTACCACTTTCTGATCCACCTTGCACTGCTCTAAAATCTATTATCTCTCTTGGTGTTGAAGATCTCACCCTCCTGGTTTCTGCAACTCCTTCTTGAAGTAAGCATCAGTGAAGTATTCAGGGATTTTCACTTTGCTGATACCAATTTTTGTAGAGGTGGCAATGACAAATTTCTGGTGTGCTCTTCATAGAGGAACACGACTAAGGCTAAGAGGCCCAGTCACAAGTAGCAAGCCACTGGCCAACTGCTTCAGGAAGATCACTCTCTTGCCTCTGTAATGGCCAGTGAGGATGAGCAAAATGGTGCCAGGAATGATGATAGCTTTCTGAGGGATTCCTCATATGCTTTCTGAGGGATTTCTTTTCTTTTCTTTTCTGTGGTACAGAGGATTAAACTCAGGACCTTGTGCTTCCCAGGTAAGCACTTACTCTACTGAGCTATCTCCCTGACCCTGAGGGGTTTCTTGCCATGGCTCAAGAGCTTTCAGGGCACATCTTCAGTAGGGTAGTATCTAGGCATTTTTCGAAGTTTAACCTCCCAAGTACCTCTATTCTTTTCCCAACCAACTGGTTTTATGATCATAGCAAAAACTTTCTCCTTTTTCTTCTCCACCTTTGATTTAGCATCTGTGTATTTTCTCTTGTACAAAGCCTTTCTGGAATACATAGCAGATCGGGAGTATCTGTCAATTCCTCTAACCAGGACAGGATTTCGGGTGCAGTGGGGCTGACCCTTCCTAAACTTTTTTGCCTTCGCCTTACCCTTTTTACCAGTACCACTAGCAGCAATCTTCCTGACTTTGGGTTTTTTCTCTTTATTTATTTATTATTTATTTATTTTTGGTGGAACCGGGGATTGAACTCAGGCCCTTATACTTGCCAGGGAAGCTATTATTCCACTGAGCCATCTCCCCAGCCCCAGGGTTTTTTCTCTTTAGTGTCTGGCTTCTCAGTTTTTCACCCACCATCTTGCAAGATGGGAAAGAGCTTAATTTTGTTTTGTATTGTATATTTTTAGGGAAGTGTCTACAGGATGTTCAGGGTCTCACTACTAGATTAGACTCCTAATGATTCGCCTGTTTATAGCCTCCCAAGAGCTGGGATTATAGGTGTGTGACACTATGCCCAGACTCAATTACCCTCTCAGCATGCCAGGGGCAGGACTGGTACAAGCAGGTCCAGGGATCAAACCCCCAGCCCCTATGCCTGCTTGCAGGAGGTTTAGTCTACTGTGCTATTTGGCTGGCCTTTAATTTTTTTTTTTTAAAGAGAGTACAAAATAGTATTAAAATAGATTGTATTACAAATGGTACAGAATTCCACTAAACAAAAAAAAATTTGTATTTGACAGTATTTATTCTATTGCTTAGTGTCTTCAGATTACCAGATATGTGCATGCAAGATTGGAAGAAGAAAGAAAAACAAAATTATGAGAAAAAAAATTATAGGAAATTAAGAAGAAGTGCTGACCAGATAGCTCTGCAGACTGAAGCACCAGCTTAGGCAGAGTGCAGTGACTGAGTTTGATCCCCAGTGTGCTGTGCCAACCCCACCCCCAGGGCAGACTGCGATGGTGATTGAGACTAGGCATGGTGGTGCACACCTATAATCCCAGTGCTGGGGGGGGGCTGAAAGGAGGAGAATCACTATAAGTCCAGTCTACATAGTGAGACCCTATACACATGTGCCAAATACATAAAAGTAAAAAAAGAAAGAAGACAAAGATTAAGAAGAGATTGCAGGACCAGAGTTAAATCCCTGGCATCACATGTCACACTGGCCCTGCCCCCTGGGCACACTGAGCCTATGACCAGATCCAGCATGGTGGCACATACCTGTAATCCCAGCTCTTGGAAGCTTAAAAATAGGAGAGGCTGGGGAAATAGCTCAGTAGAATAAGCACTTGCCTGGCAAGAACAAGGGCCTGAGTTCAATCCCTGGTCTGCAAAAAAAAAACAGGATCACTATAAGTCCAAGCTGCATAGTAAAATCCTGCACAAAATTTTAAAAAACTAAGAAATTAAGAGAGAAAAAGGAAAAAACAATTGAAAAAGAGAAAAAAATTCAAGCATTAACTGCTTCTTGTTTTGGTGGAACCGGGGATTGAACTCAGACCCTTGTGCTTGCCAGGGAAGCACTTATTCCACTGAGCCACCTCCCTGGCCCCTAGCTGTTTTTTTGTTTTTTGTTTTTTTTTGTCTTTTTGAGACAGGGTCTCACCATGCAGTTCAGGCTGGCCTTAAGCTCACTTTGTAGCTCAGGCTGGTCTCAAAGACAATCCTCCTGCCTCAGCCTCCTGAGTGCTGGGATTACAGGCATGAGCCACCATACCCGGCTTTTTTTTTTTTTTTTTAATTCATTTATTTATTACAGTGTCTCACTACACATCACGGATTCTTTTTTTGCAGGGGTGGGGGGGGTCATCTCAGCCCGCCTTGGGGGGAGGGGCTGGCATGGCATATGGTGCTGGGGCTCGAATCACGGTCCCTGAGAGGTGCTTTAGACCACTGAGCTATCTTGCCAGCCCCCTAGCTGCTTCTTAAAGAGATATGTATATAAGCAGGATAGTTTGGGCAGGTTTTTTTTTTTTGTTTTTTGTTTTTTGTTTTTCCTAATGGGAACTGAACTCAGAACTCTGTTTGCCAAGCAGGTGCTGAGCTATCTCCCTGGCCTTCCTTTCTTGGGCAGAAGGGTGGTAGGGGAACAGGTCTTTCTCTGTAGTTCAGTCTGGCCTTGTGTTCACTGTATAGCTCAGGTTGGCCTCAAACTCACAGTGATCCTTCTGTCTCAGCCTCTGGAGTGCTGGGATTACAGGAGTGTGCTGCCACACCCAGCTTGGGAATATTTTTAAAAGAATACTCTCTTGGGTTTCACCACTAGCACTACTGGGCTTTTAAGTTAGTGTCAGCCAAGAATCAGCTTCAGAGTGACTGGCTTTTGCATCTTCAGATTGGCTTTTGCTGAAGTACCAGGTTTGTAGGATGCTGAACCTGAGACTGATTCCATCTCGAGCTCATGTGGTGGTCTCTTATGTAAACGTGGCTCTTTCTAATGCTTGGCCAGTCTTAGTGATACTTTTTCCATTTCTTTATCATTCCCCTTATAAAAAATTGTATTGTACTTAAAGTTTTCAGAAAAATTCATTTCTCTTTTTGACATGTTTATTTGCCTAACTCAAAGTAAAAAACCATAAGTCTCAGCCTTTATATATACTTTAAAAAGAAAAAAGATTCTTCTTAGTGCCTAAGTACCAGGGTTCAAACAGCCCCTGCCTGTCTCCTGGAAGCCTAGGATTTTTTTTTTTTTTTTGTCTTTTTTGAGATAGGGTCTCACTATACAGTTCAGGCTGGCCTTAAGCTCACTTTGTATCTCAGGCTGGTCTCAAACTCACAACAATCCTCCTGCCTCAGCCTCCCAAGTGCTGGGATTACAGTCCTGTGCCACCACAGAACCCTAGGCTTTTTGAATTGAGAATTACTAGGGTAGAGTCTTTTCAACCAGTTTTTCCCCAGACATCTTCCTGGTTCCTAGCCACCTTTTGCATTCTTTTGGAGACCATGTCTCCGCCCGGAGCAGGTGTGAGCAGAGCAGATCATGAAGGACAGGACCACAGCTTTCCTGCTGAGCTCTCTGTTGTTGAAGGCAGCCTCACAGACCTCCTAATGGCCCTGCCTAGCTGCAGCTTCCATTTGCTGCTTTGCAAAGAACAAGGAGAAACTCTGGTGTGATCTGTAGTCTCTTTTACATTGAAAGTCCAGATCATCTATCATTTCCTTCTGGCTGAACATTATCTGCTATTCTGCAGCTTGTTCCTATACATCCTCATTACTTGGGTGTGACTGAGAGTGTGTGTGTGTGTGCATGCACATGCACGCTCGTGCATATGCACGCACAGAGTCTCACTGTGTAGTCCAGGCTGGTCTTGAACACAGAATCCCTCCTACCACAGCCCCTGAGGGCTGGGGTTTTGGGCATGTGCCACTACACCAGAGTGCCTTGAGTTCTATTTCCAGTTATCTGGTGACTGGGAGGAAATGCAATTGCTGTCAGGGCCCCTTGGTGTTCATGTCTATAAAATGAGGCTATTTCAATAGAAAACTCCATCCAGTAGAAGTTTGGAGATTGGATCGATGAGACCAGTGTTTAATTCCTGGTTCCCACTCCTCCCTGTTGTATGAGATTGAGCAAATTACTCAACCTCCTTCTTTACAATCTTTTTTCTTGCTAAGCTGACCAGCACTAACAGATACAGTGTCATAATCATCTTCAAGTGATTAGATTCTTGCTTTTCAATATTTTTTTTTTCCTTTTTGGTGCTGGAAATCAACCCCAAAACCTCATGCATGTGAAGTACACACTGTACCACTTATAGCCCAACCCCATCATCATTACTATCTTGCTGTGCCTCACTGGCCAGAACCTGTTTTTTTTTTTTTTCTTCGGAATTAGGAATTGAACTCAGGCCCTTGCACTTGCCAGGGGAGCATTTATTCCACTGAGCCATCTCACTGGCCCCCCAGAACCTTCTATATAATGCTGAGTAAAAGCAGTGTGTATAATCCAGGTGTGGTGGCTCATGCCTATAATCCCAGCACTTTGGGAGGCTGAGACAGGAGGATCACAAAAGTTGAAGTGCAGCCTAGGCAATGTAGTGAGTTAGAAAGACCCTGTCTCAAAAAATAAAAAAGGTGCTTGGGATGCTGAAAACAGGAGGATCACTGTAAGCCCAATCTGTGTAGTGAGACCCTGTACTAAATAAAAAAATAAATAAGTAAAAAGACCAGGAATATAACTCAGTACAAAGGTTTTAGGTTTAGGCCCAAAACCTAAAGGGGAGATGGCTCAATGGAATAAGTGCTTCCCTGGCAAGCACAAAGGCCTGAGTTCAATCCCCGGTTCCACAAATAAAAAATAAAAAACAAAGGTTTTGGATTCAATCCCTAGTACCACTATCAGCACCAGAAAAAAAGTAATAAATAATATCTCTGACTTGGTCCTGATTTTAATATTTGATGTGGGATTTTAATAAATACCCCTTATGAATTTAAGTAATATCTTTACTAGGCCTGGCTTGCTAAAAGCTTTTGAATCACTAAATGGATGTTAAATTCAACAGATGCTTTATCAGCATGAATGTTCTTCATGTTAGTTTTTTCCTTTAATCAGTTACAGAGCATTCCCTTAGCTTTTGTTTTGTCTTCACGTTGGAGCAGCTTTCTGTCCCTGAGTGCCAGCAGCCACTCCAGCAATTAAGGCTGAGGGAGACCTTCAGTGAAAGTGAGTACTCAGGGTGTCCTGCAAGCAGCGATTCCTGAAGTCGGCTGCTAATAGCCAGAAGCTCTAGCAGACTGTCACGTACACCTGCCATGACCTCTGTGTCCATGCTGAGGGTGTGATTGGCCAACCTGATGCAGGGGGTAGTGTGTGAAGGTGACACCACATAGTATCAGGCACACACCATTTTCCACTTCCAGATGCATCTCGTGTATTGTGTATTTGAAGGAAGGACAGCAGCACAGACAGCCCAGGCACATCTGGCATAGAGAGGCAGAAATCAAGAGGACCTTAAGTGTTCCATCCTGAAATCTGTTGCCTAGGAACAAAGCCTGGGCCTCTGAAGATCTGGAAAACCTGTAGGAGGAGCCTAGAGACTCACCTCAGGTGTCTTGTCCAGGTGGACCTTAGAACTATAGCTGGCAACTATAGTTCCAAGGTGATAGCACTCACATCCCTGAACCAGAGCTTCCTATTTGTTATAAACCATTTCATCCCCAAGGCTGGCTCCTATGAAAGGAGGTAGCTATTGAGCAGCACAGGAAGACTTTGTCTCAAAAAAACAAAAAACATTCTCTGAGATGGAGATATAACTCAGTGGTACAATGTGCACTTACCATGCCTGAGGCCCTGGGTTCAATCAACAACATCCTTTAATAAAAACCAAGTAACCAGCAGGGGAAAAGATACCCTTCTGCACTGTTGATGTGTAAATTGGTACAACCACTGTGGAAATTAGTGTGGAGATTCCTCAAAACACATTTGATCCAGCTGTTCCCCTTCTTGGTATCTTCTCCAAAAAATAAAAGCATCATACTACAGTGATATATATAAACCCATGTTTATATTGGTATACTTTGTAATAGCTAAATATTGGAAACAGTCCAGATGCCATCAACAGGTGGATGAATGGTTACAGATGTAGGATTTTTATACAATGGAGTCTTTCTCTGCCATAAAGGAGGATAAACTTGAGACATTTGCTACGTAAACCTTGATACTATACTCTTAAGTGAAATAAATAGGACACATGTGTAAGTACCACATGCTATCTTTGGTGTAAGAAACTGCAAGTGTAAAGGACCAAAATGTATAATATTATGAAATAAAAAAATGTTCATATGGGTCATGTCTGCACCTTGTACAACAAATAACAACTAAGAAAACAATTATGCAGTGCGTTATTGAATCTGCTCTAATAATTTGATTTGAAACTGTTTCAATAAAATTATGGGGAAAAGATTTTTAAATAAACTACCAATAAACGTAATGAAAACAAAAAAAAAGAAAAGAAAATCTTCAAATGGGGAGGGAACAAGGAGGTAAGGGAGGAAGGAAGGGAAAGAAATAGAAACAAAGTTTTTGTGAATAAAGAGGAACTGAAGGGCAGGAAAGGGAATGGGAATAAAGAAAGATTAAAGATATATCATGTACAGGTGCAAATTTTCTATGATGAATGCTATATTTATGCATATCAGAAATGTACCAATAAGGGGCTGGCCAGATAACTCAGCAAATTAAAGTGCTTGCTTAGGCAGACATAGGGGCTGGGAGTTTTAACCAGGATGCACTGAGACTTCAATTGAAACTGGGTATGGTGGCACACACCTGTAATCCCAGTGCTTTGGAGCCTCAAAAACAGGATCACCCCAGTCCAGTCTGTGTAGTGAGACCCTGTACTGAATACATCAAAAATAAATACATAAACTTTTTTTAAGACAGGGTCTCACTATGGAAGCTAACCTTGAACTCATAGCAATCCTCCTGCCTCAGTATGTACCACCACACCTGATTCTTAATTTTTTGTTTGTTTTTGCAGTCTCAGGGATTGAACTTTGGACCTTGTGCTTGCCAGACAGGCTCCTGTCTATGCCTCTGAGCTATATCCCCAGCCAGGGATTAGACTCAGGACCCTATGCTTGCCAGACCTTATTCTACTGAGCTATCTCCCAAGCCCAGGTCCTTAATTTTTTTTTTTTTTTTTTTTTTTTTTGTAGAACCAGGGATTGAACAGGCCCTTAATTTTTAATAAATAAAAATTTTGAAAAGGTAGATAAACCTTACACACGTCCTGGGGCAAAGTGTAGTATACCATTTGAGCCTGTCATTTTAATGATTCTACTGCTGATGACATTTCTTAAGGGATTGGGTTTCTTTTTTGAGGGAGGTTTGGGAAGGTGGTTTGAGACAGAGCTTCAGTACTTCAAGCTGGCCTTGAGCTCACTGTCACTCTGGCCAGCCTCCAATTCACAGTGCTCTTCCTGCCTTGGCCTCCTGTGTGCTAAGATTGCTGATATGCACCACTGCGCCTGGCAAGATTCACTTTTGTATACTTTAACCTGGATTTTGTTTGTTTGTTTTTTGTGGTACTTGGGATTAAACGCAGGACCTTGTGCTTGCCAGGCAAGCACTTATTCTACTGAGCTTATGGCCTCAGCTCACCTGCTTAGATATCTCTAAGCCGGGCGTGGTGGCACATGCCTGTAATCCCAGCACTCTGGAGGCTGAGGAAGGAGGATTGCTGTGAGTTTGAGACCAGCCTGAGCTACAAAATGAGCTTAAGGCCAGCCTAAACTTCATAGTAATAGGGGCTAGGGAGATGGCTTAGTGGAATAAATGCTTGCCTGGCAAGCAGAAGGGCCTGAGTTCAATCCCTGGTTCCACAAAAAAAAAAAAAAAAAAAGCTGAACTGCATAGTAAGACCCTATCTCAAAACAAAACAAAAAAACATCTCCAGCTCTAGAATTTTTCCTGTCATGAGCAGCTGGATGGAGGTTCAGGCCCACTCAAACACAAATGCAATGTGAAGCCTGATATCTTTTTTTTTTAATTACGCAGCTCAGACTTATAGTGATCCTCCTGTCTCAGCCTCCCCAGCACTGGGATTACAGACATGTGCCACCAGGACACATTGTGGGGCAGTACACCATGACCCATTTTTGGATACAATACAAAGTACAGCAAGCCCAAGTTTTGAGGGCCAGCACAATGTGGTACATGTGATTGAACTCAAGTCCTTGCACTTATCAAACAGGCACTTAGACTGCTGAGCTATCTCCCCAACCCTGAAGCCTGATATCTTTGATAAACCCTGGTACATGATAAGTACTTCATCAGTCATCTTTGCCTTTTCTCTCACCAGGTCTCAAATCAGCAAAGTAGAGCTCTTCAGATCGTTCCAGAAGCTGCTAAGCAGCATTGCAGAGGATGAGTGGCCAGACTCCCTCAGGTGATGCTGTTGACCCATGTTTTTTTAATATCAGGAAGACTTTAGTTTGGGTTCTGGTGTGCTAGTGATGGGAAGCCGTGGCAAGAGTGGTTGGTGGCCTTGAGCCAGTGTGCACTCAGTACTTACCATATGTTGTGCTGTCCTTATAGCCCTGCTTTCAGACAGTGGCAGTCTTGAGAGTCTGTCTTGCCTGTTGCAGGAAAGCAGGGACCATGAGTCTGAGCTAAGTCATAAAGGGAAGGGTAGATCTTCACAGGTTCAGGTCTGAACACAAGGCCAAGGTTTAGCTGCGGAACAGAGTGTGGGGGTCAGTACAGAAGGTGGAACGTCACTAGGCTGAAACAGCACAGCCAGACTGGTAGGACTCTTGTTGAAGGGAGGCCAGGGTGATGAGGCATCAAGGAGAAGGTGAAGAATTTGATCCAGTATTAACAATGTGCAGATACCAAAGGTGTGAGATTTCTTTGTTCTGTTTTTTTGCTAAACTGACTTAGCATAATTCTTGCTGCAACTGGAGTTAGAGGACCAAAAAGAGAGCCCATGGTCAAGGCCAAGTCTAAAAGAAGCCTCAGAGGATCCCCGCTCAGTATGGACAGTCTTTTCAGAAGACATTCTGATCTTTTACCTGGATGTATTACAAATACTCCTCAGCATGTTGGCCACCCTGGGGTAGCAGAGGGCTTGGGAAGGGTGTCAACTGACAGTAGAGAGGAGGAAAATATGGATATGGTGGAAAGATCTTTGTTAGGACAAATATAATGAAAATTTCTAATGTCTAGGTGCTTTAGTGGAAATTACAGACCACCAGAAAACTTTAAACCAAAAATGTAGTTGTTGCTGTTTTATTTGATTCTACCAGGACCTTAAAAAACCGTTCATCCCTACCAGTTTAATCCAAGTCATGGCATTGTATATTGTTTGCAGAGAGTCAGAATTGCTCCAGGAAAGCACATTGAAAGCCTTTGATTCCTGGTCTTTCATTGTGACCTGTCCAGTTGAGTGCTTGGACATCTTGCAGGCCCCCCAAAGTGAGCAACTCAGTGAGAACTTTTGGGTTTTCTTTAGGGTGCAGAAGCTACACACCTACCAGGAGTATAAAAATGCTGCCTCTACTTACCAGGAGGCCTGGAGTGCACTCCGGAAGCAGGCATTTGGATCCTGGATCAGAAACCCGCCAGACTATCACCAGTTTGAATGAAAAGAAAAAGGTTTTAGAAGGCTTGCTAGTAGGTGGCAGGATCTTTTGTTTTGAACTGCTTCTTCCTTTACACTGGACAAGACTTAGGTTTTCTGATGACTAAATCTGGGGGAAAAAAAAATAGAAAAGCACTTTCCAGAGCACTGTATCACTTCAGCATCTTAGATGCAATATGGAACACAGCGATCTATACTTAAAGTAGCTCACTGCTAAAGCATCATAAGTGACCTTGGTCTCTGAGTTCAGTCATGTTTTATTGTTTCTCTAAAATAACAAAATCAGAGTTTGGAACATGATACTTTAAAAGCACTCTGCAGCAGCTCTGGCTTATATGTTCCTATATTGATTCAGCAGATATTTATTGAACTCCACAGATTTTGGGATCTCTGCAAGCTCTACAACTTTACCTGGAATCCTACACTGAAATGGTACAGGAGAGGGGGAGGGTTACCAAGATGGCAGAGTGGCAAGCAACAGAGAAAGAGCTTCTCTGAGAGTTGCCATCCAGGTGCTAGAATATAGCAACATGAGGAAGACAAAAAGGAGGGAAGTGAGTCAGTCCCCTGGACCAAGGAAAGATCTGAAATATAAATTGAAATCCATGGAGAGAGTGAAGGAGGTAACCAACAGCACCTTCTCCCTGAGACAGAACTCATTGCGTGAGAGAAGTTATTCAAACCTTTGGACACTCAGAGGCCTCCTGGAGAGAAACAGCAGTGGAGGAGCAGGGCAGGTGAAGGACTGCCCTAGCTGGCAATGAGTGCAGAGGGCTCAGTCTTGCTCACAAAAGGTGATTGGCGGGGAGCCATTTTGAACAGGAATTGACTGAGCTCAGGTAACAGGCTCCACTTAACAGCTCCCAGCTGGGCTGAGGACTACAAAAGATGGGCTGATGGTGCAGGCCAAATGAAACTGGTCTCATCCAGAAGGTGCAAGCTTGCTGAGCTTGTCCACTACCCTGCCAAAAAGCCTGGTGACTTGTTGGGATAGACTTGTCAGGGATGTAAGCTGTCTTTACAAATTCTCTACCAGTGACAACAGAGACAAACCTGGAAGTGGATCTCTCTGTCTGTCTGTCTGTCTCTCTCTCTCTCTCTGTTGTGATGGTTTTGTTTCTTCGCCTTCATTGTTTGATCTTATTTATATATGAGTGTGAACATAGTTTCTAGCTTCTTTGTGATTTTTCTGTTCTTTTTATTGCTTCCTTTTCTCTTTCCCTCCAGTCTTCTGCACTGTTTTCCCAAAGTTAGCAAGATTGTCCTTGGACCTCCAGCCCAGCTTCTAATCTATTCCTCTCCTTCTACCTATTTTTTCCCTAACCTCTTTTAAATTTTAATTCCTGGGCCGGAGAGATGACTCAGTGGAATAAGCACTTCCCTGGCAAACACAAGGGCCTGAGTTCAATCCCTGGTTCTGCAAAAAAATAAATAAATAAATTTTAACTCCTGAGAGTAAAATTGTGATACTAAGGACTTGTATACTGCATACAATTTTCTGATCTGTTTTATATTTAGTTATATAATTACAATTAATTCATATGGTTAAGGATGGAAAATTAATGGTTGCCTCAGTTTGTCATTTTATAGGTTGTGATTGTTGCTACTATTATTGTTGATAGTACCACATTAGCCAACAGTGACATGATTATTTTTTTAAACAGCTTATACTCTGGTTTCTCTTCAGGTTGTATAAATCACCTTTTAAATAGCTATGCTTCCTGGTAATTCAAGACTGAGATTGACTAAGGATTACAGAAAATACTGTGGCACAGTGCCAATGAACCAGGGCCTGAGCCAAACAGGCAGCAACTTCTTAGCATCAACAAATTGAAGAGGTAGGATCATGCAACAGACTCAAAACCCAAAAAATCAGTTTTACCTAGAAAGTACCTCAGAGAAGTAGTCATTTCTTGAGGGTTCTAAATGCTAGCAATAAAACAACCCATGGGGCTAGGGAGATGGCTCAGTGGAATAAGCACTTCCCTGGCAAGCACAAGGGCCTGAGTTCAATCCCCAGTTCCACCAAAAAAAAACAAAGAAAAAATAAAATAAAACAACCCATAATAGGCAATTTACAGGCATCACCTCAGGAATTAAACTAAAAAGAAAATGAGACGTCACTTAAACAAAATACAACTCCAGACATCCAGTTCACCAAAGACAAACTCAGGAGTCAGTGAGGTGGAACAATCTGAAAGCCACCCACCTGGTCTCTCTGAAGTAATAGCAACAAAGTAATTGAATGAAGCTCTAGAAAAAATTAAAGCAGAAATAATTTCCCAGATAACTGCAGAGGTCACATCAACAATGAAAACCATGCTTAGTGATGCTAGAGCAGATACAGAAAAAAAAAAAAAAAAAATAGAGGAGCTTAAGAAAATTATGAAAGCCATGAATGATCAGCACAAGAAAGAAATGGAATCCAGGGCCAGCCAGATAACTCAGCAGACTAGTGGCTGGATTCGATCCCTGGCCTGCCATGCCAACCCCGCCCCCAGGGCACCCTGAGACAGTGATTGAGACTGGGCATAATAGTGCACCTATAATCCCAGCACTTGGGAGCTTGAAAACAGGAGAATCACTACAAGTCAGATCTACATAATGAGAACCTATACACCCTGTAGACTTGGTCCTAAATTCAGTTAGAAAGAAAGAAATGGAATCCCGAGCCAGGCGTGGTGGCGCAGGCCTGTAATCCCAGCACTCGGGAGGCTAAGGCAGGAGAATTGTTGTGAGTTCGAGTCCAGCCTGAGCTACAAAGTGAGTTTAAGGCCAGCCTGAACTGTATAGTGAGACCCTGTCTCAAAAAAGGAAAAGAAAGAAATGGAATCCATAGACAGATTCAATCAGATACTCAGGAATATAAAAATTCCATTGAAAGTATCCACTGCAGATTAAGCAAGGACAGGATCTCAGATGTATAAGTGTTAGTGATCATGAAAAGAAAAATTCCTTAAAAATGACAGTGAATCATGAGATATAAATTCAGTAGCTGCTAGACTAGGCAAAGAAGAGTAACTTGGGGCTGGGGAGATAGTATAGTGATCTAAGTGCCTGCCTTGCAAAAGTAAGGACCCAGGTTTGAGCCCCAGTACTGCATGGCATGCTGGCTACCAAAACTAGGTATAGTGGTACGCACCTGTAATCCCAGTGCCAGGGAGGCTGAGACAGGAGGATCACTACAAGTCTGAGCTACATAGCAAGATCCTATACTGAGTAAATAAATTATATATACATATATATATAATATATATACATATATATATATATATATATATATATATATTTTTTTTTT
>PVKA01038782.1:0-19978 GCA_004027165.1 Ctenomys sociabilis
TTTTTTTTTTTTTTTTTTTGGTGGAACTGGGGATTGAACTCAGGCCCTTGTGCTTGCCAGAGAAGCACTTATTCCATTGAGCCATCTCCCCGGCCCCCTTGACTGTTACATGTCTCCGTGTATTTTTAGTTGGGTTGAAGTTATTTGGCATTCTGTATGCTTTGGTTACCTGAATGTCAGATTGTTTCCTCATATTTGGGAAGTTTTCTGCTATTACTTCTGCCCATATTCTTTTTATATCATTTGTATTGCCTCCTCCTTTCTCAGTGATGCCCACTCATCTTTGCATCATCTTGCAGATGATGAATTACTTTTTCCTGCATCCTAGTTTTTTTTTTTTTTTTTTTTTTGTGGAACCTGGTATTGAACTCATGCCCTTGCACTTGCCAGGGAAATGCTTATTCCACTGGGTCATCTCCCCAGTCCCTAAGTTGTTTTTAAGAGATCTTTTACCTTTTCACTAGCTGGGACAGCGTCTTCAAGATCTGAAACTCTATCTTCACTTTCACTCAAATGATTTTGGAAGCTTCTGATTGAAGTTTTAAGTTTTTGTATATCTGTTTGACTCTGCTTCATGTGATGTATTTCTTGCTCATTCATGGAATCCATCACTTTTCTAATCTCTATTTTTTTTTTTTATCAGTGTCTTCTTGAGAAGCAGTTACTAATTCTTCCACTTCAGAGTTTCTTTCTGATCCCTCTATATGTTTCTACATTTGGTTCTTTATTTCAGATGCTCTTAGTTCAGAGATTTCTTTTTTCATTTCAGATACTAATTCTGATCTTAATTCCTCTATACGTTTCTGCTGTTGCTTCTTTACGTCAGATACTAGTAAGTCATAGATATCTTTTTTGTTTCAGAGATTAATTCTGATCTGAGTTACTCTATACCTTTCTGCTGTTCTTTCTTTTCCTTCAGATGCTTTTTTTTTTTTTTTTGGTGGAACCAGGGATTTAACTCAGGCCCTTGCGCTTGCCAGGAAAGTGATTATTCCACTGAGCCATCTCTCTGGGCCCCTCAGACACTATTAATTCAGACATTTCACCTGTGCTAGTGTCCTCTGTACTTGTTCTGGGTGAGCTCAGGACCTGAGATTCCATTTTGCTCCTTTGTCATTTTTTATAGCACTGTCCATTGACTTGGTGTACAACTTTGGTGTAGTTGTAACCTTAACACCTACAAAAAATTCTGGTGCTGATATACTAGGTTCTAGCTTATCCAGTTGTGCCTGGCTTGGGTTTGGCTAGTATGCTCAGCTCCTTGCTCCTGCTCCTGGTGGTGAGCCTGTTGTGCCCCTTAGGCAAGATGTTCTGCTCTAGGATTAGGTGCATGGTTTTGACCCTAGTCTCATTGTAGGGATCCCAGGCCTGTGTGCTAGGCCTGGGCTGGGTCTGAAGTGGTGTGGGGGGCAGGGGCCTGAGAGTGCAGAAGCTCTCCCACACGCTCACAGAGCCTGGGGTTGGGAAGATCTGGAGCTGTCCGGAAAGCACGACTATTTTCCCTATCCTGAAAAAAACAAAACAAAAAAACCCCACCTCTCTGACCGGTCTTCCCCTTGCAGTTAACATTTCCTTTTTCCCACTTTTAGAAATGTTAGAAGAGGACAAAATCATTCCATAGACAACATATTGCCTTTATGGAGTTGGATAATGTTTTAATTTTTATAAGCTAACATTGTTTTTCTTTTTTTGTGGTACCAGAAATTAAACTCAGGGCCTTGCTCTTACTAGGCAGGTGCTTTGCCTCTGAGCTGCATCCTTGGCCTGCCTAACATTGTTTTATTGTTAATAATGTGAGCCCAATTTTGCTCCCCCTTACATTGACCCCTGGCTGTACCCAGTATTTCTAGCTATAGTCTTTCTTTTTTTTGGCGGAACCAAGGATTGAACTCTGAACCTTGTGCTTGCCAGGGAAGCACTTATTCTACTGAGCCATCTCCCTGGCCCCTATATGTAGTCTTTCTTAAATCTGTCCCCAGAGGATTTTGAGAAGGATTCCTTTTTTTTTTTTTTTTTTTTTTTTTTTGCTGGCTCAGGCTGCCTTAAGGGCAGGTCTGGTGTGGCATCTGTTACTGGGGACTGAACTGCAGTCTCTTGCCCCTGACTAATTTTACTCAAGAAGGCACTTTAAACTGAATTAAGCCACGAGCCCCCTCCCAGAGGATTTTGAATACCACCTGCTAGTGTACTGAAACAGTTTTTATGAAGATCACCAAATATGCTAAAGTCAGTGACGAATTAGTCAACTTTTACTTAACCCACCAAGTACCTTGAGATGTATGTGTTGCTGTTTTCTGTCACTGTGATAAGATACCTTTGATAAACAACTCATAAGGAGCAAAGGTGTATTTTGGCTCATATCTTCATTCCATAGTGAGCGCCATTGCTCTTGGGCTTATGGCAAGGCAGCACATCATGGTTGGAACTTGCAGCACAGGAGGCTGCTTATCTGGTGGTACCTTTATAGGGTTACAAGAGAAAGAGGAAGGGCAAGAGTTCTCGTGTCTACTTTAAAGGCATGCCTTTAGTGACCTAACTTCACTCCACTAGGCTTCAGTTCTTAAAAGTCCCACCCCCTCCTCTTAGCTGGTTACCCAGATCAGCTTCAGTTTTCCATATTGCAGACTTACCTAAACTGTGATTTCAGTCCTCAATAAACTCTTTCTTCTAGACACAGTGGTTCACACCTGTAATCCCAGCCACTTAGAAGGCTGATGCAAGAGTGTCACAGGTTTGAAGCCAGCCTGAGCGAACATATGAGTAACAGCCTTCTCAAAATGAAAATAAAGGGGTTATAGTCTTGGCTTGAATTCAGTTTAGTTCCTTCAGTACCAAGGGGAAAAAGAATTCTTCCAATTTCTGTCACCTCATGTTTTTTTCTTCTGTTTATTTGACTTCTTTTTCCAGCTCTACCTTTTTGCTTCATCTCTGTTGAAATATCCCAGCCCTTATCCCCTGCACTGCTTCTCTATGTCCCTGACAACCATAGTAATATCCAGTCCACAGGTGGATCCCAAATACATAGACCAGTCCAGACCACTATCTTGAGCTTAATGAATCCAAACTTCAAATCCTGATCTTTCACAAGTATCTTCCCACCTCATTTAGTACAAACCAACTCCTATCCTTCATGGTTCTCAAGTCAAGCCCCTGGTGCTTCTTGTACTTTCCTAACTCAATACTCAAATTATGTGTGAATGCAACCTTCAGAATGTATTCACAATGCAGCCTATCTCCATTACTTTCTCTTGCTGCTCCTTAGTCCGAGTGATCATCATTTCTGTCCCTGAATGACCCAGTAACCTCTCCCACAATCTGTTTGTGGTCTTCTCTCTACTCAGTCTCTTCTTTGTATATGCCTGATAAATCACATTCGGGTCAAACTTACAGTGGCTCTCTGCTGAAAATAAAGCCATGGTCCTTCCTATGTCCTATAAGACCAATGAGCATTTTGAGGTGTGTATATATATATGTATATATTTTTTTAAATTTATGTATTTGTATTTTAACTTGAAGAGTAAAAAAGAAGCAAAAACAAAGAGAACACATGACATACACAGGGTAGCATTCAACGATACATATGTTACAGATTTTCACAACATGGATGGTTAATTTCATATATGTATATATGAATATATATATATACATATTTTTTTAAATAAAACAATCCAACACAGATCAGCAGTTCATAATAGAAGCAGGTTATCCACAGAAGTTGTTGACTAAAGTCATTCACAGCTCATTATATTAATATAACTTTACTTTATATACCTCCATTTTTATGCTTTTCTGCTGGATGCTTAAGACTGAGTTAAAATAAGATCTATATAACAAAAAATGTAACTTTTGTGTCAGATAAGATAAGTCAGGTACCCTCAGGGTTTATCCTGTAACCCTGTACCACACTTTGTAGATCCCTTGTCAGTGTCAGCCTTGTGGATGAGTCATGGTCAATACTTGACCAATTTGCTCTCTGTGGAAGCCTGAGAGAAAGTTGTCACTCCATGTGATGACTCTCCTTAGGCACACTATACATCATTGATCACATTCCTCTGTGGCCCCTTAATCTCCTTGATCAGAAAATTTGGAGCACTACTGAGTTCCATGATGTTATAGTACAGGTTCTCCTATGTCCTGAGTACTCACTGACCTTGAAAGGCTAGGGCGAAAATGTTGGCTGACCTTGCAGCCTTTATTTTTCTCCAATTTTTGATCTGCAAACTTAAGTTGTTAACCCTCCTAAAGAGAAGTTTATTATTACCCTGCAACATATGCAGTTCAGTTTACCCACACTATTAGTCTAAATAACAGACATCATAGGCATAATATGGAACATGTATTTTCCATCAAGTATTGAGATACTAAACTCTTAAGTCTGTACAGAATATGAAGAAGAAAAAATTTTGAAAATGGAATGAACACTTACATATATTTACATAGATATTTAGAAATCCATCCATATACAGCATAGTAGCATTGTAGCCTGACTGTCTTGTGGCATTTTTGTCTTATTTTTCATTTACTACCTTTTAAAAAAGGGCAGTATAGTAATAGCTGGTATGTCATGACTTAAAGTACATATTTGGAAGACCAGAATGGCAGACATTTGGAGTGTAATCCTTCTGTTATGCATTGTTAAATTCAGTGCAGTTGCTTGGTTCACAGGTATCATCATATATACTTAGTTGAGGTGAGAATCCTACCACTTAACTGCTAGTTTCAAAAATCTGATGTTTCTCAGGATCATTGTTTTACCCATCTAGTGTGTATAAGTGAATGGTCTTGCCTCTGTCATGTTTCTCAGCGTTTCTCCTTGCCCTCTCTTCATTGTCCAGTCCTCAAGTTCTCGCTTTCCTTTTAATTGTGTTATACATTTCTATTTGCAGTTCTTCTTTTGACTTATACTAGGGAGACTATAGGATATTTGCACATGTGGGTCTGGTTTATTTTGCTTATAAGTTTGTCTTCAAATGGCATCCAATTAAATGTGAAGGCTTCGAGTTTATCATTCTTTATAGCTGAGTAATACTCCATTGTATAAAAATTCCACATCTTTTTCAACCATTCCTCATGTGATGGGCATCTTGGTTGTTTCCAAGATTTTGCTATCACAAATTGTGCTGCTATAAACATAGGTACACATATATCCCTATGATAAGATATTTTCAGTTCCTATGGGAAAATTCCCAGTAGGGGGATAGCTGGCTTGAATGGGATTTCCAGTCCTAATTTCTTCAGGAGTTTCCACACTGATTTCCATAATGGTTGCACCAGTCTACATTCCCACCAGCAGAGAAGTGTTCCCTTTTCCCCACATCCTCTCCAACATTTGTTGTTGGTTGATTTGTTTATCATAGCCATTCTTTCTGGAGTGAGATGGTATCTCAGTGTTGTTTTAATTTGCATTTCATGGATGGCTAGTGATGTGGAGCACTTTTTCATATATTTATTTGCTTCTTTAATTTCATCCTCTGAGAAGTATGTGTTCACCTCAGAATCCCATTTCTGGATTGGGTCTTTAAATTTAGGGGCCCTGATACTTTTTAGTTCTTTATAAATTCTAGAGATCAGACCCTTGTAAGAGTTCTTAGGAGTTAGGATGTTTTCAAAATTTGTGGGTTGTTTTTTCACTTTGCTGGTAATTTCTTTTGACGTGCAAAAACTTCTCAATAACAGGTGGTCCCAGTTGTTAATTCTTTCAAGTGTTTCTCATGTGAATACATGTTTGTTCATGAACTCTTTGCTTATACCTATCTCTTCCGGAGTTTCTCCTATTTTTCTCTTCCAGGAGATTGAGTGTCTCTGTTTTAATGTTAAGATCTTTGCTCCATTTTGACTTAAGGTTTGTGCATGGCGATAGACCTGGGTCAAGTTTTAGTTTTCGACTTGTGGAGAGCCAATTTTTCTAGCACCATTTGTTAAACCGGCTATCTTTCTTCCAGTAAGTGTGTTTGGTCCTTTTGTTGAAGGTCAAGTGGTTGAGTGTGTTCATAGGTACCTCTTCATCTTCTAGTCTATTCCATTGATCCTCAGGTCTATTTTGTTGCTAATACCATCCTGATTTTATCACAGTAACTTTGTAGTATAATTTCAAGTCAGGAATTATAATGCCTCCTGACTTGTGTTTGTTGGTCAGGATTGCCTTTGCTATTCTAGATCCTTTCTGGTTCCAAATAAATTGTAAGAACGATTTCTTTAGGTCTAGAGGTATTTTGTTGGTAGTTTGATAGGGATTGTATTGAATCTGTACAACAGTTTTGGGAGTATGGCCATCTTTACAATGTTGGATCTTCCTATCCAGGAGCAGGGTATATCTCCATTTTCTGAAATCCTCTATGATCTCCTTTTTCAGAGTACTATAATTTTCCTAGAAAAGATCTTTAGCTTCTTTAATTAAATGAATTCCAAGATATTTCATTTTCTGCAGTGCTATTGTAAAAGGTATTTTTTCTATAGTTTCCCTCTCAGTGTGTGTGTTATCTGTGTAGAGAAATGCTATTGACTTTTGAGTATTGATTTTATATCCTGCTATGCTGCTGAATTTGCATATCAAATCTAGTAGCTTCTTGGTGGAGTTTTTTGGGTCTTCCAAGTAAAGTATCATGTCATCTTCAAATAGTGATAATTTAACAACTTCTTTACCTATTCTTATTCCTTTTATTACTCCCTCTTGTCTTATGGCTATAACTAATGGTTCCAGAACTATATTGAATAGGAGGGGTGATAGAGGACGTCCTTGTCTTATACCAGATCTAAGAGTAAAAAATTTCAGTTTTTCCCCATTTTGAATTTTATTAGCCATTGAGTTCTCATAGATGGCTTTTATCAAGTTGAAGTAGAGGCCTTCTATTCCACTCTTCTGAAGGATTTTTAAGAGGAATGAGTGTTGGACTTTGTCAAAAGCCTTTTCTGCATCAATTGAGATGATCATGTGGTTTTTAGTTTTCACTGTATTGATATAGTGCATTACATTTATAGATTTTCAAATATTGAACCATCCTTGCATCCCTGGGATGAATCCTACCTGGTCATGGTGTATGATCTTCTTGATGATTTGCTGTATTATGTTTGCTAGGATTTTATTGAGGTTTTTTGCATCTATGTTCGTAAGTGAAATTGGCCTGTAGTTCTCTTTTTTAGTTGTATCTTTCCCTCATTTTGGTATCAGTATAAGACTTGTCTCCAGGAATGATTTTGGGAGAACTGTGTCCTTTTCAATTTCATAGAAGATTTTGTGGAGTGTAGGGATTATGTCTTCTGTAAATTTCTTGTTCAATTCAGCTGTGAATCCATGAGGACCTGGACTTTTCTTTGTTGGCAAGCTTTTTATTATATTTCATATTTCATTGGCTGTTATTGGTTTATTGAGAATTGTTCTATCTTCTTGATTCAGTTTTAGTAATTTGTACCTTTCTAGGAATCTGTCCATTTCATGTGTCTTCTATTCTGTGAGAGTAAAATTGTCAAAGTAGCTATTGATAGCCTTCTGAGTTTCCACTGGGCCTGTGATGATTACCCCCTTTTCATTCCTTATTGGTTGTATTTGAATTTTTTCTTTCCTCTTTTTGATGAAGTTAGCTAGTTAGTGGCTTATCAAATTTATTTCTTCAAAGTACCATCTTTTTGATTCATTGATTCTTTGAACTGTTTCCTCATCTCAATTGATTTAATTTCTGTTCTCTTTCTTTTTAATTTCTGTTCTAATGTTTATGATTTCTTCTCATCTTTGGGCTCTGGGTTTGGTTTGCTCTTCCTTTTCTAGATATTGGAGGTGTCACTTTAGTGTGCTCATTTCTTCCCGTTCTGTTTTCCTAATGTGTGAGTTCATAATTTGATTTTCCCTCTGAGAACTCCTTTCCTTGCATTCCGTACATTCTGATAAGTTGTGTTTGAATTTTCATTGAATTGTAGATATTGTTGAATTTCTTGCTTAATTTCATCTGTAACCCATTGATTGCTGAGTAGGGTATTCTTTAATTTCCATGTATTTAGGAGCTTTTGCTGGTTTCTTTTGTCATTAGTTCTAGTTTCATTGCACTTTGGTCAGATAATATACGTGGGACAAATTGTGTTTTCTTTCATATACTTAAGCATGACCTATGGACCAGTATGTGGTCTCTTTTAGAGAATGACCCATGTGCAGCTGAAAAAAATGTGTATTCAGCTGTTGTTGGGTGGATCACTCTGCATATGTCCACCAAGTCCGTTTGTTCCAGGCTCTGGTTCAGTTCTACTACTTCTGTGCTAATTTTTTGTCTAGTTGACCTATCTTTGTGGGATGAGGGGGTATTTAAATCTCCTATTAAGATTGCGGTATTGGCTACTTGCTTTTTATGTCCATTAAGATTTGTTTTACATAGTTGTGTGCTACCGTGTTTTGTGAATACATATTTATGAAGGTTACCTCTTCCTGTTGAATTCTTCCCCTACCAGTATATAGTATCCTTCTTTATTTTGTTTGATTATTCTTGGTTTGAAGTTGAGACTGTCTGTGAACAGGATTGCTACCCTTGCTTTTTTTCTGTGGTGCTGGTGCATGCAGTATTGTTTTCCATCCTTTCACTTTAAGCCTATGAATGTCCTTTTGAGTGAAGTATGTTTCTTGTATACAGCATATTGTTGGGTTTAGTTTCCTAATCCACTGTGCCAGTCTATTTCTCTTAATTGGTGAATTGAGTCCATTTACATTGAAGGTTATAATTGAAATGTGTTGACTTGTGATTGTCATGTTATTTACCTGCTGTTGTTTACTCCTTTTTGTCCTGTGTTGAGTTGTTTGCCCTATTTAGTGGGTTCCTTCTGTTCTTATTAGTGGAGTTCTGGTAATTGTAGTCCCTCTGTAGAATATCTGTCAGTAGCCTGTGTAGGGATGGTTTTATTGTCATGAAATTCTTTAGTTCTTTGTCATGGAAGTATTTAACTTTGCCATCAAATTTGAGAGAGAGTTTTGCAGGGCATAGTAGTCTGGGCTGGAATTTGTTTTCATAGAGGACTTGAATTATTCTGCTCCATCCTCTCCTTGCCTTCATGGGTTGTGAATAGAAGTCGGTTGTAATTCTGATGGGTTTTCCTTTGAATGTGATGTGTTTCTTTTCTCTAGCAGCTTTCAGTGTAGTATTCTTGTGTTGGATTTCTGGGATCTTGACTGTTATATTTCTCAGTGTCTTTTTAGTTGGGTTGACGTTATTTGGCGTTCTGTATGCTTCAGTTATCTGAATGTTAGATTGTTTTCCTCATATTTGGGAAGTTTTCTCCTATTACTTCTGCCCATATTCTTTTTATATCATTTGTGTTGGCTCCTTCTTTCTCATTGATGCTTATTAATCTCACATTGTTCATCCTGGCATCAGCTTGCATGTGATGGATTATTTTTTCCCTTGCATCCTAGTTTTTTTTTTTTGTCTTTTTTTGAGACAGGGTCTCACTGTGCAGTTCAGGCTGGCCTTAAGCTCACTTTGTAGCTCAGGCTGGTCTCGAACTCACAACAATCCTCCTGCCTCAGCCTCCCTAGTGCTGGGATTACAGGCATGCGCCACCATCCTAGTTGTTTTTAAGAGATCTTTTCTCACCTTTTCACTAGCTGCACCACTGTTTTCAAGATCTGAGACTGTCTTTGCTTTCACTCAAATGGTTTTATAAACTCGTGATTGAGATTTTTTTAAGTTCTTCTATATCTCTTTGACTCTGCTTCATTTGATCTATTTCTTTCCTGTATTGCTCATTCAAGGAATCCGTCATATTTCTAATCTCTTCTATTTTTTTTTGTCAATTTATTCATTAGAAGTAGCTATTACTTCTTTTACTGCAGAGTTTTTTCTAAGTTGGGTTTCCTCCATATATTTCCGAAATTGATTCTCTACTTCCAGATGTTATGATTTCAATGATTTCTTTTTTTATTTCAGAAATTATTTCTGCTTTGAGTTCCTCTTTACCCTTTTGCTGTGGTTTCATTGCCTGAGATGCTGTTAATTCATGTTTCAGCTGGAATAGTGTTTTCTTTGTTTGTTCTGTGTGAGTATTGGGGTGTCCCCCATATGTTTCTGGATTTGATTCTTTACTTCTGATGCTATGTATTCAAAAATTTCCTTTTCTTTTTTTTTTTTTTTCAGGCATTAATTCTGGTCTGAATTCCTCTATACCATTCTGCTGTTGTTTCCTTGCTTCTGACTCTGTTAATTCGTTCATTTTAGCTGTGTTAGTGTCCTCTGCACTTATCATTTGTGGGCTCAAGACCTGAGATTGCATTTGCCTCCTTGTTTTTATCATGACTCATAGCTCTGTCCTTTGACTTTTGGTGTAGAGTTTTGTTGGAGTTCTAACCGTAGCACGTTATGAAATTCAATGGAAGTTCATGTAGTTTTGCCTGGCTTGGGTCTGGCTGCTGTGCTCACCTCCTTTCTGTTGCTGTCCTTTGAGGTGAGCCTGTTGTCCCCCTTTGATAAGATGTTCTGCTTCTGGATTAGCTGTGTGATTTTGACCCTAGTCTCAGTGCAAGGAGTTCAGCCTCAGAGTTTCTCCGCAGGCCTTTATGCCAGACCTGGGCTGGGTGTGGAGGGGCATTGGGGGGCAGGAGCACACAGAAGCTCTCTCACACACTCACTGGACCTGGGCTTTGGTGGGTCTTCTGGGCTCCCAAAAGGGTGGTGGATGTTCTCATTCACTGGGCAGGTGTGTTGGGTCTGGGGCCTTGGGGCAGGAGTTGAGAAAACTAGAAAGGTCTCTCTAGGGTGGGCCTTCAGTTCTTTCTTTTTTCTTAATATAGGGTCTTGCTATATAGGCTGGGTTTGAAATTGATTATGTAGCCTATGTTGGCCTCAAACTCATGGTGATCCTCCTGCCTCAGCTTCATGAATGCTGGGATTATAGGAATGCTCCACCATACCTGGCTGTCTTGAATTTTTAAGAAATTTGTGCTGTTTTAATTTCGAAGACCTCTTTCTTGTTTTGACTTCTATTTTTTTTTGAAAATAGAGTTCTAGGATATAATCTCTTAAAGATAATGGCAGTGTGTTTGATATACAGTATTTGCTTACTCACATTGTCTAATTCTTCCAGGCTTCATTTTTTCTGGTTTTGTTCACTTTCTCAGCATAGAGCTTTCCCTCAATGGTCCAGAGATTCTATGTTGTCTCTTCACAGTTAAGAAGCACTAAAAAGCTCATTTTCAAAGTTTTAGTTCGGTGGCATAAGCATCTGCCTGGAAAGTTCAAGCTTCTGAGTTTGATCCCCAGTACAAAAAAAAAAAAGCAAACAAAGAAGGGACAAGAGTTTCGCTCTCGGGGTTTTTTCGGTCAGATATCAGAATTTCACTCAGGAACCTCCAACTACCCACATGTCTGAAAGCCTTTTCCTTTGGTTGATCAGTTTTAGTCAGAGTTTGAAGAACAGATGTGGGATATGTTTCAGGTAAGCATAAGTAGGGAGCAGAGTCTCATTGTCAAGAATGCCAACACTCAATTTAGGGCCATCTCCAAAGCTCTGCCTGGTCATCTAGAGTCTGGTACCCCCGTGGTTCAGATTTTCCAGATAGTTCAGTTTCTGCCTGGATGAACGATGAAATTGGTACCCTAACCACCTCTGACACAATCCTTTGTCTTCATCCCCACTGAGGACACCTGTTGCTGATGTCTCACATCCTACCATATCTTGGGTTTTTAAGTTTTTTTTTTCTTTTAAGTTTTTCCACAAGAAGCTTAGTTCTCTACCTTCTCTGATATCTGTTGCCACTCACCTAATTGCTTTTCATTACCTAAACATGGTTGATGTCTTTTGTCTGTCATTCTCTCTTACTCTGTCTTTGTAGGTGTATATCTTTTTAAATGTATTAGCTGTTATTTTAGTGGAACTTTGCGAGTGGAAGGTAGATTTTTTCATGTTATCATGTGCGTATCGTTCTTTTCTATTACAAAATTTAAAATTACAGGGCTGGCCAGATAGCTCAGCGTATTAAAGTGCCTGCTTAGGCAGATGCAAGGGGCAAGGGTCCAAGATTTGATCCCTGGCCTGCTGTGCCAACACTGCTCCTGGGGTGTGCTGAGAGGGTGAGTGAGACTGGGTGTGGTGGCATGCCTGTAATCCCAGTTCATGGGAAGCCGGAAACTGGAGAATCACTATGAGTCCAATCTGTGTACTGAGACCCTGTAGACTCTGCACTAAATACAAAAAAATAAATAAAATTAGAAATATGGTGTTAAAAACTTTACAAACATTAGAGGAACATACACTTTAGGAGACATTGGTCTTTTACAATCTCTGTCTCAGAGAAAGCAACTAATAATAGGTTGGCATCCTGGTGCTCCTTCCAGGCTGCATAGTGAGACCTTGTGCCAAATACATTAAAAGAAAAAAAAAAAGAAAGTGGCACTGCTCTTCTATTTTCTCTCTTAGAACTTTTCTCCATTCTTCATTTTCTCTTATCTGTTTTTACTGCTGTAATAATTCCCCTGGTGGGATTTTAGTTAAAATAGTATTTGTGATCTTGACATTTGCTTATCTTATAACTTTAATTGCCTGTTGAATAAATGACAAACAGCTACCACTTTTTAACAATGAAATATATTTTTTAGTTTGATAAATTAACTTTTTTGTGTGTGGGTGGGTGTGGTGGTACCAGGGATTGAACTCAGGACCTTGTGCTTGTAAGGCCAAGTGCTTATTCTACTGAGCTATCTCCCCAGCCCTGATGAATTAACATTGAACATAACAATTCTTAGTTTAATTATGATACTTGGAAAGTGGACTTTTTACTTTAGGGAAGGGTCTATAGGGTGTTCAGGGTCTCACTACTAGATCAGACTCATAGTAATCCCCCTGTTTACAGCCTTCTGAGAGCTGGGATTACAGGTGCATGCCCCCACGCCTAGTCTCAATTGCTGTCTCAGTGTGCCTGGTAGGGGGATGGCAGTCCCTGGGATCAAACCCTGGCCTCTGCACCTGCTTGCAGGCACTTTAATCTGCTAAGCTATTTGGCCAGTCCAATACTTGGTAATACAGCACTTTTTTTTTTTTTTTTTAATGTATTTAGTACACGGTTTTGCTACACAGATTGGATTTGTAGTGATCGTCCTGTTTTTCAGTGTCCCAAGTGTTGGGATTACAGGTGGGTGGCATCATGCCCAGTTTCAGTCACAGGGTGGTATCTCGCCCAGTTTCAAGCACAGTCTCATTGCACCCTGAAGGTGGGGCTGGCATGGCATGCCAAGGATGAACCAAGACCCTGTTAAGCAGGCACTTTTTTTTTTTTTTTTTTTTGCGGAACCGGGGATTGAACTCAGGCCCTTGCTTTTGCCAGGGAAGCGCTTACTGCACTGAGCCATCTCCCCAGCCCTAAGCAGGTACTTTAATCTGCTGAGCTACCTGGCTGGCCCCAGTAATAGAGCTTTTATTTTTTTATTTTTTTTAGGAACTGGGGATTGAACTCAGGCCCTTATGCTTGCCAAGCAAGCGCTTATTCTACTGAGCTATCTCCCTGGCCCCCAATAGATCATTTTTAATTGGTAAAATCTATAGCATAAGCCAGGCATGATGGCACAGGGCTTTAATCCCAGCAAGAGGCTACAGCAGGAGGATCTCTGAGTTTGAGGCTAGCCTAGGCACTACAAAGTGAGTTCAAAGCCGTTCTTGAATTGTAGAACAAAACCCTATCTCAAAAAGACCTGGAAACAAAACAACAACAACAACAACAAACAATAGCATAAATTTTTTCAGCCTCATTTCTAATTTAAGTAGTTCTAAAGTTTTTGTTTATTGGTTTGTCTGTTTTACAATACTTTTGATTGAACCCAGGGCCTTTGCATTGAGCTGTATCTCTACTCTTTATTTTTAATCTTTTTTTCTTTGCTACTGGAAATCGAACTCAGGACCTTGTACTCATCGGGCAGGTGTTGAGCTGTATTCCTGGCCCTGTCTACTCCTTTTTAGAGTTTTTTTTTCTTTGTTTTTGATGGTACCAGGCATCGAATTCAAGACCCTGTGCTTCTAAGGCAAGCACTTATTCCACTGAGCTATCTCCTCAGCCCCCCCCCACCTTTTATGATTTTATTCAATTGTAAGAAGGGGTCTTGCAAGTCACCAAAGTTGCCCCTGGCTAAATTTGAATTTGGAGTTCTCCTTTTTCAGTTTCTAATATTTTGGAATTTACTTTTCATTGACAAGGACAATGTGAAACTGCTTTGTAAATAGATATCAGTTCCAACCTCCTGTTATTTAGCTCTGTTTCATTGTGTTACTTTAGGTTTTATTATGAACAGAGAATACTGCGGAAGGCCTTTGAGAGCTGGAAAGAAGAATGGTGGGTTTCTCATCAAGAATGGAAACTTGGTGTTCGAGCCAACTGTCACTACAGGTCAGATTTTTGCCACATTCCTTCAGTTTTGCAGTTTTTTTTTTGTATTTAGTACAGGGTGTACAGGGTCTCACAACACAGATTGGACTCAGTGATCCTCCGGTTTTCAGCCTCCCAAAGCGTTAAGATCACATGCAGCCATTACCATGCCTAGTCTCAATCGACTTCTCAGCATGTTCCGGGGGCAGGGCTGGCATAGTACGCCTGAGATAGAACCCGTTCCTTGACGTCTGCCTTAAGCAGGTGCTTTAATCCACTGAGCTATCTGGCCAGATCTCAGTTTTGCATATTTTCAATTACAGATTTTACATTCTTATATTAAAAAGATATATTTTTTTAAGTCAGGATTTCACTATGTAGTTTAGGGTGGCCTTGAACTCATTGTGTAGTTTAGGGCTGGCATCAAATAGTGATCCTCCTGCCTCAGCTTCTTAAGTGGAGGAGTTGTAAGTGTGCACCACCACCCTCAGCTCACATTAGTGAATATTTGATGTATTTCTAATTAGAAGATTTTATATCACTTTCTGTTTTTTTCAAATCCTTTTTAGAACAAACAAGTTCTAAATCCTAATTAAACTCAGACATGCACGTGTACTCCTGTAATTCAGACAGCTGTTAGGTATTGGTCATGCTAATGTTTTGAATGATACTTTTCTTACTGATTCTCATTTCTGTGAAATTTCTTTTTAAACATTATTTGTTGTATGTTATGGGTCGATGCTGAAAGAAATGACAAGAAGACTTGATGAAAGTAGCTTCAGAGGTCTCACTGAGATTAATCTCTCTCAAAGTGAACCCAGAGCCTCAGAAGCATCTCACATTTATTGAGGGCTAAAGACAGGCTAAGGAATGTACATAATTACTTAAGTGAATACAAACTGCTATCTTTACTAACTTCCATCATTTACCTAACACTAGGTTCACACAATTGCTAGCTGATAACATCCGCAGCAAAGGACCAAAGAACAGGCCACCTGCAGGAGAAGCTGCTATCTGGAATCCCATTTCTGGGAAATTCAAACAGATAGCAATTGTCCTTGGGCTCTGTCTGTTGTTCCCTACTGTCTCCGGACATTAGGTTTTTATCTCACATCTATATTTCTATCCCCCACCCCCTTTTTTTGGAATAAAAGAATCCAACACAGATCAATAGTCCACAGTAGTAATGGGTTATCCACAGAAGTTGTTGACTTGAGCCATTTACAGCTCAGTATATTAATATGGCTCTACTTTATATACCTCCTTTTTATACTTTTCTGCTGGATGGTTACGACCAAGATAAAGCAAGATCTGTATAACAAGAAATGTAACTTTTGTATCAGATAAAGTCAGTCAGGTACCCTCAGGATTTGTCCTGTAACCCTGTACTGTACTTTGTTGATCCTTTGTCAGTGTTAGCCATCCAGATGAGTCACGGCCATTGCTTGACCAGTTGGCCCTGTGTGAAAGCCTATGAGAAAGCTTTCTCTCCATGTAACTCTCCTCAGGCACACCATAGATCATCGATCACATTCCTCTGTGGCTCCATAATCTCCCTGATCAGAAAATTTGGGGCACAACTGAGTTCTATGATGCTACAGTACAGGTTCTTTTAGGTCCTGAGTCTTTACTGACCTTGAAAGGCTAGGGTCAAAATGTTGGCTGACCTTGTAGCCTTTTTTTTTCTCCAATTTTTGATCTGTAAACTTATTTTGTTATCCATCCAGAAGAGAAGCTTATTATTACCCTGTAACATATGTAGTTCGGTTTACCTACACCATCTATCTATAAACACCAGACATTATATGCATAACATGGAACCTTCTGCCAAGCACTGAGATATCAAACCCCAAGTCACTACAGAATATGAAGAAAAAAACAACCTTTTAAAAAAATTAGGAATTAACACTTGCATATATTCACACAGATATTGAGAGACTGTTTTTGTTTTTATGTTGAACGTTTTTGTAGCATCAGGGCGAGGACTACAGATTTTTGGTCCAAAGCTTGTTGTTGGACTTTTTCTCATTGCCAGGCTAAGCAAGCTATACAAACAGTACAGAGACAACATAGACAAATCACTACTACATTTCCACTAAACCATGGAGTAACATGAAAAGGATTAAGATTTTTAATGACATTTGAGATGCTTTTTAACAGATCAGTATCAGACAATTCTGACATTTGTTTTACAAAAGTATTATCAATGTGGCTGAAGAGACAGGATCTCAGAGGTAATATTACCATGATGTAATAAATGCCTTTTTACATTTTCCCAAGGGAAATGAGTTTGATTCCATGGAATTGGAGTTACGCAGAATGAAGAGGTATTTTAATCACATTTTAAATGAAGTTGACGGTGTAGATTAACAATTTGATCTCCTAGCATAACAACAACTTGTTTTAAATCATTTATCTTAGCATTTAGCTCTGAATCCATGTATCCTTGAGAAGTCCATAACTGTTGAGTCCTTGTGCCACTGCTGCACAAAATGAACAGTTTCTACACCTTGGCGCAATGCTACTCCAGCTGTAGCAGCTGTGGCTGTGATGGCTATTATTTCTAGAATTATGGCTATCATGAGTTCAGTCATTCTTTTAGTTCTCTTTTTTAACACCTCCAACAATTGTTGGAATAGCAAGATGGAAGGGGAATCTTGCCACGGGCGATACAGTTGTACAGGAAGTCAAATTTGGGTCCTTGTCCTGAGAACATAGATGCTATCCCTGGAGAAATTAAGGCTAATAAGAATTTAGACGTGTATATAAAGAACAATTTTGACATATGAAGGTATAGTTAGAAGGGTTCCAATAACGAGATCCTACAAGCTCCCTTATCCTACAAGGTAAGGGAGGTGAACAACGTGTCTGAGCAAAATGTTTTGTGTTCCTTTTAAATTTTAGATGTAATTTATAGGAGGATTGATTCCTCCATATAAAACCTTTCCATGGTGATATGATTTAATGAGGTAACCAGTTTCCAAAGATGATGCTGAATTGGTCCCCCAGAAACATGAGGGACACTAAGGGACAGTCCTTCTCCATGTCATATTATTGTATCATTGGCATTTTTAGTGCTAGTATAAATCTCATCACTGTCATTCCGTTTTCATCTTAACTCCTTCCCTTTTGCCATCCCGGAAGAACCTTAAAAGCTCCAATCTATGACGCTTCCATAGGAAGTATTAACCAACACCCGGGCTGTTTTTCCTCTACAGACTTTCCAATCACGGAGATAAGCAAAATTGGTATTCTGGCAGGGTGGCAGATCTGGCGGTAGAAATGCTCCATCAGCAGTGATACCTTTAAAAATTTTTTTTTTGGAGAAGAAAAGGTTCCTTTTTTTCCCTTTATCCCCAGTATTATTATTTACTATAGATAACCAGCCTCATGTGCTTGTTTTTCAGCAATGAGCTCCATTACCAATACAAATAGACCAGCCTTCTACTCCAATTTCAAAAAATTGGAATTTCAGGGTTTTTTTTTTGTTGTTGTTGGCACTGTTGGTCCCTGGGTATCATAAGGCCTGGGTAGCCAGGAACTTTTATTAACATATATGGGTATAGTAGCATCCCACCAGTGACCTCCTCTATTGAGTGGTGGATATGGAATGGAAGCCTAATAACTAAAATTACCTTTAACACTTGCCAGTAGTGAAAACAAAGCTACCATACCAAGAAACAAGTTGATACTATATTTTTTTCTCAAAATACTTGTTTGTGTTCATTTTCTAGGTTTTGTCAAGTTGGCACCCAAATCACTTCTCCAGTATTTCTTTTTTCCAGTGATAGTCTGCAGCAGGTCTGGTAGTTATTTTTTGAAAATTTAATATGAATAAAGTTTTTTTGTATCATTAACCTAGTTGTATTCATATCTATTCCCATACTATTCCCCCTTTTTTGTTTCATAAGCATTTTTAAGCTTTTATTAGTTTATTTTATAATTACCCATTGATATAAGTCCCTATAGAATGTTAACAGACAAGTTACACATTTTTATAGACATTGAGAAATCAAAACCATATAGAACATTGTAGTAAGACAATCCTGATGACATTTTGTGATACTTTAAATATTTTTTGTTTTGTTTTGACATAACACTTTTAACCAATCATCTCTACTTATTCAAAGTGTCAGGGCTGGGGAGATGGCTCAATATAATAAGCACTTGCCTGGCAAGTGCACAAGCATGAGTTCAATCCCCAGTTGGGGGCGGGGGGAGAAGAAGGAACAACTGGGATGAGGATGTCACAATGAAAGAAGGAAGGGTGTTGTATGAAAGGAGAGAAGGTTAGCACTCCCCTTGACAAGATGCAAGAGGCCCTCGGGCCTGACAACACGCATATGGTTAAGGCATTGCCACCTGCTTTGTGGCATCTAACCACTGTTTTTAAAAAGTATTTAAATAGATATTTTATGTGAAGAGATACTATTAGTTGGTATTATTCACTACCTTAGACTGCACATGAAGAAAAAAATGACAGCACAGTTTCATAACACCTGCATATTGCTTTAGCAATAAAGGTGGCCAGCTGAGCAAGAAAACTGGTGGTGATGTAGAGACATATTAGGGAAGATTCAGTTAAATTTATATACTCCAGAAGCTTCACTCACGCACCTAAAGAATATAATTTAAAAGAAAGTGGCTACATTCTGCTAGGTATTTAGTTCACTCAAAGTGTTCTTTTTAATGTTCACAGTGTATATTTGCTCCTAAAAATTGATAGCTATACAATGTGCTAGGCAGATGAATAAGATGCTATTTTTGATGAAATTTGTACCTAAAATTATTTATACTTGTATTTCCTAAAGATCTTTATAACTAGATTTCTCATAAGTCGTTGTAAATGAAATTATAACAATTTTAGATAGCAATGCTAAGGCAGAGTACTAACAATGAAACTGTTACCATTGACATATCAGTGTGGTAACCATAAAAACTTCAAAAAATCCAATAGCTTGTTTGTTCAGTAATTGCAGAAGAGAAACTCCTTTGCATAAATAGATATATGTTGAAATTTTCCTAAATAGGTTCTGAGTGAAAACATTTTAAAGAATATATAGTGGGCTTTGTTGTTATATTAATGTAATTTTCTCAAATTAATGTAATATAATCAAATTTGAACACAATCTAATGTGAAATCCATAATATTATAATAAACTCTCATAATGCTTCTTCTGTTTTAATGAGATGTCACAGAAAAAAAAAAAAAGAAGGATGGGAAAAAGATACATTTAGGGGCCAGGGAGATAGTGCAGTAGAATAAGGGACTGTGTTCAATCCCTGGTTCTGCCCAAAAAAAAAAAAAAAAGTGAGAATGTCTCTTAAGAGACTATTGAAAAAAAAAAAAGAGACGATTGAGATTATTGGTAGCTCTTTATTAATGAATAAAAAGGTTAGCCACACCTCTCATTTATCAGTTAGACTCCTCTCAATAATTTTTTTCACTCTGAGGAATTATTTAATTAGCTTAAACCTTATTATGTATATAAACAATTTTAATATCACTTTAAGACTGTTAATTCAGGAAAAAGCATGTTTTTAAGTCTATATCTCAATTTATATTTGGAACAAAGAAAAAAGGGAACAGTTGTTTATTGAAAGACATAAAAACACATAAACATAGATACATAAACCTCTTAAAAAGCCGGGCGT
>PVKA01038783.1:0-19977 GCA_004027165.1 Ctenomys sociabilis
AGTGCTGGTGGCATGTGCCACCATGCCCGGGCTGGATTTGTTTCTTTACTTCACTTGCTATCATTTCAGAAATTTCAGATGTATGACTTCCAAGTTCTTCTACAACCTCGTTTGCCTGACTTGTGGGCTGAAGGTCCAAGATTGCCTTTTGCTCCTTCATTTTTGATATTTTTGAAGCTCCTGATGTTCACTCAAATTCAGCAGTGATGGGAGGGAGCAAAGTGTGGGCCAAAAAGCCTCCCATGATATTTTCAGGATGGGGCAGGCTCTCCAAAACCCTTGCAATGTGGAGTTCAGCATGGGTTCTGCTACAGTGAAGGGTGTGAACCACAGCTCAGGAAACTTCTGAGGATGATGAAAGTAGATCAAAGCTCAGCACAGCTCCTGAGACTGTGATGAGGGTCAAGCTGGACTCATTAGGTCCTCACAGGTGCCTGATGTCTGCCTGTCTTCTATGATGGTGTGATCAGCTGCTGTAAATCCCCAAACTTCTGCACACTAATGATACACACAGGCAGGATCACCCATTCCTAGGAAACCTCCTTTTTAAAAATTGAATTTAAATTAGGATCTGAAGGATTAATGAGAATCTCTCACTTCCTGGAAGAGTATAAAGTATTCCAAACTGTAGCAGAGCACAAAAATATACAGAGGTGGAAAAGAGTTTTATTCTCATAAGGTTTTGGTGAAGGTCAGGGAGACCTTGGAGAATAAAAAGCAAGGAAAACAAAGCCAAGATTAATCAAGAACATAAATGGAAATACCAAGGAGTGGGAGAGCTTCCATGCTCCCCTGCACCCGCTGGATCCCTCCAGACACACCCAAAACCCAGCACATGAGATCTTCAGCTATGCTCTCCAGATGCCTGCAAAACCCTCCAGAACCAGCCCAGGCCCAGTATGTGAGTGAAAACTTCCACCACACCCTCAGGACCCCTCCAGATGTAGGCCAAGTCCAGACCCAGTGTGTGTGGGGGAGAGCTTCCACACTCCCCTGTGCCTGCTGGATTATGCAATTCTATTTTAAACCACCTGGAATAAGTTTTTTATGGAAGCCCAAGGATCTGATAAAAACATAAAAGTGTCCTAAAAATGCTGTCATGCAACACTTCCATTATTCTTATAGTGATTAAGTATGTGGTCTAAATTCTCCAATATTTATGTACTTTTGTAGTAATGACTGTGGTTTTTCCTAGGGATACAGAACAAGGATTTAAATTTGATGCTCAGTTGATGGTTGGACAACCTTACAACCTTTCTTGATTGTCCAAACTATGGGGAAATTCACCATATCTCCGATCAGATACAGTGTCTCTCCCTTCTGCTTCATGTGAGAGAAGACATTCTTATTTCAGACAGGTCTGAATGTACCATGAGAGACTTCGGTCCTTTAGAAATTGATCAGCAGAAACACTGTGCCCTGAACTTACACTCTCTATGCTCAGATGTGCCTGGCTCTGTTCCTGAAAAAATGACTGCGTTTTGTATTGATGACTCTGGAGTCTGTGGAAGCTGTGAACCCCTCCCTACCCCCAGTATCTTGAACATTCTCTTTTTCAATATTTTCAGGTAGCACAGGGTAGCTCAAGCAATCTCAGAGTCTCCCGGTACACTTAAAGCTGTGTCACTCAATAGGTGACAGGATGCCCCACATTCTTTCAACACCAAAGATATTCAGGGATCCATTCAAATCCTGGCTGGAATCTTCTTTGTAACAAGTATTGTCTGTTTCATCCCCCAGCTCTTCTTACTTACCTCATTTCTGTGCTCATTCATCACTACAGAAACAAAACAAAGTGCCAAAGTGGGATTTAAAAAAAGTCATGAAACTGTTGAGGTCAATTGAAAAGAGGGGGTTGTAAGAGCACACAGTGATGTGGGGTGCTAAATCTGCATCCTGTCATTACTACATTCTCTGGATAATGATACTAGGGACTTTGGACTAGAAATCCCAAGGAAATAGGATCACATATGACAACAGTAATTTTAGTGTGAGGGGCTAGGAACTAGGCTAGAACTGGTCCAGAAATTTTGGGTGTTCCTTTGAAGTAGGAAAATGGATGCTGAGAATCTCAGAATCTCAGAACCATTGTGAGGGTGTCAGCATGTTAGATTCTCAGTCAAAACCTTGTCCAAATCTTGGCTATATGTGAATATTATCTTTGTGATGTTTCATGTGAGGATGTCCATGATGCCCTCCAGACAAGGAATGGGAAAGAACTGCAGCCAGGGAAAAGTCCCCTGCCCTCCCTAGCCAGCCATAATCTGAGGTTATTTTCACATGTGCATGCACAGTAGCCACACATAGCATCTTGAGTCCCTTGTCAGAACTGCAGCTTTCTCTGTGTTCTGATGATAAGAACACATCTTTCTCATCCTTAATGGTCACTGAGTTTCCTATGAGGGGAAAAAGGACTTCAAGGGTGAGTCTCTGCTTTGATCCTTGATCCCATTCCCACACCTATGAGCTTCCCTTTTTGTATCTGTCCTTAAAAGGGCCGGGGAGATGGCTCAGTGGAATAAGTGCTTCCCTGGCAAGTGCAAGGGCCTCAGTTCAATCCCTGGTTCCGCAAAAAAAAAAAAAAAGAGTTTATCTTGTATTTGTCCTTAAAGTAGATCTCATTACAAAATGAATCTCCTTCCCTGGCAAGCACAAAGGTCTGAGTTCAATCCCGTTCCACCAAACAAAAAAAAAGAATCTGTGTTTAAACTGCCCCCTGCACACTGAGCAGTGTGAAGGTAATGTGGATTTAAGTGTGTCTTGGGCATTGTGGGTAGATTTTCTCTTAGGAACAGAGGCAAGTTCTCTGTGGGAGGGACATGGCAGGGCATAGATGCTACCCTCATCCTTAGGACCAAGTCCACTCCATTTCCATGGTTTCTATCAAAGCCTAATTTTATTTTATTTTTTATGTATTTAGTACAGGGTCTACAGAGTCTCATACTCAGATCAGACTTATAATGATCCTTCCTTTTGTTCAACCTGCCAAGAGCTGGGATTACAGGGTGCATGCTACCACGCTTAGTCTCAATAACTGTCTTGGTGCCCCTGTGGGGCAGGGCCCGCACGGCACACTAGGAATTGAATCCTAGTCTCTGTTCCTGCGAAAGCAGACACTTTAATCCACTAAAGTATCTGGCTGGCCCCAGAGTATGATTTTAGATGACAAGAATAATGGCCTAAAGGACACCTACAGAAGCAAAAGGGCCTCTGGCTCTGCCAAAGAGCTCCATAGAGTAAAGCACCTGCAAGCAGATGCAGTGGCTGGGATTTTGATCTCCAGGCCTTCTCTGGGGCACACTGAGAAGGCGACTGAGACTGGGTGTGGTGGCGCACGCCTGTAATCTCAGCACTTCGGAGGCCGTAAACAGGAGAATCACTACGAGTCTGATCTAATGGTGAGATCTTGAACATCCTGTAGACCCTTCCCTAAAATACAGGGGGAAAAAAAAGAAAAAAACAAGGTTTTCTGGGCCTGAAATTCCTTATATGCTTTTTTTAAAAAAATAATTTTATTGAGAAACAAATAGCAATGAGACTGCTTCAAAAGCAATTCGGAATCTCAGCCTACTCGTCTTGGTGCACCGCTTCTCACTCCCATCGCCATGGCCGCCTGTAAGCTGGTGCTCATCCAGCACGGCTAGAGCTCCTGAGACCTGGAGAATCACTTCCGCAGCTGGTATGATGCGGATTTGAGCCAGGCAGGCCACGAAAAGGCGAGGCACGGTGGACAGGCCCTGAGAGATGCTGACTATGAATTGGATATCTGCTTCACCTCAGTGCAGAAAAGAGCAATCCGGACCCTCTGGGCAGTACTGGATGCCACTGGTCAGATGTGGCTGCCAGTGGTGAGAACTTGGCCTCTCAGTGAGCGGCAATACGGTGGCCTGACTGGCCTTAATAAAGCAGAAACGGCTGCCAAGCTCGGCGAGGGCCAGGTGAAGATCTGGCTACACTCCCACAATGTCCCGCCACCCCCATGGAGCCTGACCACCCTTTCTACAGAAACATCAGCAAGGATCGTAGGTATACAGACCTCACCGAAGATCAGCTGCCTTCCTGTGAGAGTTTTCAAAACACTATTGCCAGAGCTCTGTCCTTCTGGAATAAATAAACTGTTCCCCAGATCAAGGAGTGGTAAAGGGTGTTGATTGCAGCCCTTGGCAATAGCCTCCGGGGTATAGTGAAGCATCTGGAAGTTCTATCTCAAGACGCCATCATGGAGCTGAACCTGCCAACTAGTATACCTATTATCTATGAGTTGAATAAGAACTTAAAGCCCATCAATCCCATGCAGTTCCTTGGGGATGAAGAGATTGTGCCCAAAGCCATGGAAGCTGTGGCTGCCCAGGTCAAGGCCAAGAAGTGAAGACCACTGGGCAGCCTGCACCCATCCACCCATCCCTCCACAATTCTCCCCCACCTGTCACACTGACCACATCTGTAGGCCTCCTGTGTTGTAGTTGCAGATGGGAGCCACTGGCTCCCATTTCTCTCTTAGCATTTCACCTCCTGCACCCACTCCCTTGACAGAGTCTAGTCAGAGCAGGACCTCTAGGACACGCTTCTAGTTCTCAGGCCAAGCCCAGGGAAGGCTCTTCTTATCCCAGAGAGTTGATAGGTAGTAACTATTTGCTTAGTGCTTCTGCTTTGTTTACTAAGGATCTGCCTGAGTAGGGGACAAGGATATCCATGCCAAGGCATGACCAGTGAGGGGCGGCCTGAGCACATTGCTCCCCAGAGCCAGCCCTGCTTTCTTCTGTAGTCCAGTCAGTCAGCAAGCTCTGGGCATTCCAGTGAGAGATGAATGGAACCTGCATGGTGACTGAAATACAGTTTCTTCCCTCATCCTAGAAAATCTGACTCCAGAAGGTTGAGATTAACCTTGAATTAAGCTTAGGTTTTCAATTTTTCTACAAAAGAAAAATTATATAAACAAAAACCCTTCTGGGGCTTCTAGTGGTGGTTGACTACATGTGGTCACCAGAAAATAAGCCATTCCTCACCCCAGTGCAGGACAAGCTCTGGCCTCCGTGGGGTAGGAGTGCATCCTGCTGTGTATCTTAGGATCCCTCTGCCTTGTTTTGGTGACAGTGAAAATGCCTCCTGACCATGTCTAAGTGTCTCTCACAATGTCTGATTTCTAAATCATGTTCCAGCTGGCTTGACCCCACCACATGGGCCAGTACTAATTTGAGCATAACTGTCTTTTTCCAGATCAGTATAATAAAGGAGTGATGTGCAATTAAAAAAAACACTGATTAGTAGGACAGTTTTCCTTCTAAGTTTATACATCTACCACCACCTTGGCCACTTTATTGGAATGAGACCTAAGTAACATCAGAGCATCCTTATGCTTGATTTGTTGTTCTCTTGTTACTGTCTTGAAATTCTTTATTGTGTTGGTTTTATTTTTTTGGGGGGGTTGTTTGGTTTGATTGTTTGTTTGTTTGTATTTTAGGGAAGGGTCTACAAGGTGTTCAGGGTCTCACAGCAAGGCAGGACTCATAGTGATCCACCTGTTTACAGCCTCCCAAGAGCTGGGATTATAGGCACCTGCCACCAAGCCCAGTCTTAATTGCCATCTCAGGCACTCCAAGGGCATGGTGGCACTGCAGGCCCGGGAATCAAACCTCCAGCTGTGTGCCTGCTTGCAGGTGCTTTAATCCACTGAGCTATTTGGCTGGCCTTCTTTGTTGTTTTTGAATATGCATTTTAATTTTTCATCAGGCCTTACAATCATGTATCTCAAAGAAAATTCTTCATAATAAGATACAAGAAACAAATGAGCTTCATTTTCTAGTAGTCATTCCTATTTCCCAGGAGGATGAGTTTGAGATGATAATTGCCAATCTTTTCCACAAAAAGAAAATTTAAGTACCCTCATAATTCTTAATTATACCCAGGATTACATTTCCAAATCTTGTATGTTATTTACAGGACTTCTGTTTTTTAATTTTCTTTTCTTCTGGGAGAGTCGAGGGCCCTGAACATACTAAACAAGTGTAGTGAAAATGGGGTTTACTCCCAGCTCTTACTAGGCAGCATTAGGGACCCTGAAAAGAAAATAGAGTTTGTAACAAGCAGCCCCTATAATTCATACATTTTATGATATTATGATCATATTTTCCTGATTACAACAATCACATAGATTATAAAAATTTGGGGGCTTATTCAGGGTGTAAAAACTAAATGAGAAATATGGTGAAAGATAAAAACACATTTATACCATACTAGGTTGCCTTTTGATATTCTGTAGTTCCTACTATATTAAGATTACTCTAAGAAGTGTGTTTTTAGGGGATATGTTTTGAGTAATCAGAGAGAATTACTACACAGTTACTGAAGATCAGTAGGACTGGTTACTTAATTTTCAGAGCTTAGTGTAAAATTAAAACATGGAATCATTGGTCCAAAGGTGCTTACACTTTTCAATTTGGGTCTGGGACATTTCCCCAAGCACAGGCCCTATGAAAAGGATCTCTGTGATTTCTCAGGGTGTCTGTCCATGAAGCTTTTATGACCCACAGGTGTAAGAATAGCAGGAGTCTCAACAAACCACCCACCTCTTGAGAAGAGAAATGTCATAGCCACTAAGCCCACTTTCAGAATTCCAGAAAACTATGGGATTCTCCCTGTGGTCATTGAGGAGTCAGGGTCAAGTCCCTAATTGTCTTCCTGGAAGAGAAAGAGACCCGCAGCAGAGTACCACTGACTTCCTGAGATTTAGCTGTGGGAAAGTGGGATATTCACAATTCTTTTGTCTGTTTCCATGTCCCAGAACATCCAATGAGAAATAGTGCTTTTCAGAGTCCTTTATTCATTCAGTAACCCCTGAGAGATATTTCTAACAGTAATCTCAGGTCAATACTTGGTGTTTTCCTATCTGCGTAATGTTACACAGAGACTGACTGTCTCACTCTGGATTTCCTGCTATGCTGTTTTCACTCTTCCAGGACTCTGAGGCCCGCAGGGGGCTCTCTGTTATCTCTGCTTATAACCAGACAGGCCCTACATTCACTGTTTCTGCTTATTTCTCACAGTGCTGGAGGAAGCAGATCTAGGAGAGGAGGAACTACAGAAAAGAGAGGAGATCAGAAATTAAGATGCTGAGCTCAGAGACACTGGAAGGACCCTCAAATGATCAGTGCATGAGCAGCAGTTGTAACTTTTTGTCCCAGAGCAGAGGCTCACAAACCACCACTGTCTGTGACCACGTAGGGTAGCAATGGCTTATGTTGTATTTTGTAATAAGTCACCCATTAATAAATAATTTGGTCTTTGTAGACTAGTTATGCATTTCTCAGAAATCTTTGGGAAGATCTAGAGAGATCAGCACAAACTGCATTTTAAAACTTCATAACCTAAGCCAGGCATGATGGCGCATGCCTGTAATCCCAGCACTCGGGAGGCTAAGGCAGGAGGATTGTTATGAGTTCAAGACCAGCCTGAGCTACAAAGTGAGCTTAAGGCCAGCCTGAACTGCATAGTGAGACCCTGTCTCAAAAAGACCAAAAAAAAAAAAAAAAAAAAAAAACTTCATAACCTAATTTATTTCACCTAATATTATGGTCACACATGTGAGAAATCCAAAATGTAAATGAGGAGCAAAATGAAGGATATATATATTATGAAGTAGAACTACTCAACACTGTTCTACCCAATCCCTGCACCCCAACGGAGCTTCTTTCTGCAAATCTTCATGTTCACAACTGTGACCAGTACTTAGTACATAATCTCTCCTCTCTTCATTCATCATTTCTAACTTCTCTTTCACAAGTTTTAGAATGTCTTCTGTACATCCTAGCTTAAGATATCCAGAGGTAACAAGAGAGTAAGCCAAAAATATTCTTACTCCAACTGAGGTACAGTAAAGAATTTTGTCTATGTCAGATCATATGCTGCACATGCAGAGAAGAAATCAAAGAATAGTTTCATCCTTCTAGCAGTCACTGCTTGGCTAGGTTTAAATTCTCTGATGTTTCATGTGAGGCTGTTGTGCACAGGTGACCCCACCTCACATGATCAGTGGAGTCCCACTACCTGGTGGAGTCCTAAGCAGGGTTTAGGTGCAACAAAGACTGTCCAAATCTCCTTACAGAAACATGACAGTGACATAGTAGAATTATGGAACTTTGTTTACATATCATACAGAAAGAATATGACCCCAATTACAGTTATTGGCATTGTCTGACCTCATGTAGTACAAAACATATAACCCGTCAATGTTGCTCTACTGTTACTCCCATGCTCCCTCCCTTTTCCTGAATGCAAAATCAACTGTAGCTACTTCCTTTGATATAGCAAAATTTTCTTTCCTGTTACAAACCACTGTGGTAATAAATGCAGGTGGGTCTAATGATGCACAGAAAAAACATCCTGTGCTTTTGACAGTATCTGATTAAAGTAAAACCATAAGTCTTGCTGATCTTTATTTGGTAAGAAATTGTGGTGTGTTTATATACCTCACATTGCTGTGAAACATCTATAGTATCCCCTAAACTAGCAGACTCACCACTAATCAAGCAGAGAGATCAAGGAGCACTTAATTTTAAATTTTGAATTTTGTGTTAACTGGTAATGTGTAATACAGTTTAGTTGAAAAGTGATGATTATTTGTATTGTCCTGTCAAAAAATTCTTCTTAAGTAGGATATTTGTTCTGTATTCCAAGTGCTCTGGTTGGAGTCTAGAATGTCCTACCAAAGCCTCATGTAGTCAGGGCTGGGTATGTGGAATGTGCTTGGATGGGGTGCACTACAGCTGACTTGCTGAGGGGGGGTGAGGCCTAGGCAGAGGTAGGCCACTGCAGTGTGACCTCCCCTGGCTCCACCATATTCCTTCTGCTTCCTGGCCACCATCGTCTGCAATGCTTCTGTGCCATGCTGTTTTGGTCAGAAAGCCAACAAAACACGGACTGTAACTGTGAGCCAAATAAACCTCTCCGCCTTTAAGTTGTGGGTGTTGGGTACTATGCCTCTGTGATGAGGAAGTGGCTAAGACGGCAAGACTCCCTGTACCTTCCCAAATATTGTTCTGATAATGACAAAAGATACTCACAGAATAACCATATTAAAATTGATCAATTTTCTGGATAAGCTGAAGTAGAGAAAGGACAGTGAGGCAGGTGCCCTCATCCTGGGAAGACGGCTCCAGGGCAGGCAGCGAGGGGACAGACAGCAGGGAAGTTCTGATCCTGCATTTCCCCAGTTCACTGTGTTGCTCGTTCTATAGCCAGAAAGACATGTGGCAGCAATCTCAGCTGTTCCTTTTGTCCATAACTTGTATCAGGGAAAAATAGCTATCACTGAGTTGTGATTTTAAACAATTAAAAATAAACAGCAGACTGGATGTACTTGAAGAACAAATTATTGAGCTGGAATATCAATGTGTCAAGAAGACAGAAGAATAGAAGCAGAAAATGTCACTGAGGTGCTAAAGCATATCAAGATAACAACAACTTCTCTGGAGTATCAGGAGAATGAAAAGGAATCCTGGAGAAATAGAAACAAAAATGAAAAACTAAAGATGATTTCAAAGAAGTTTAAAAAAATGAAGTTTCAATTTGCAAAGAACTGTAGATTTCCATAAAGTTAGATAAAGTAAATAATCAATGTAGGCAAATTATAAAGAAACTTAACAGATACCTAATAAAAGTTTCCACACAGGAAGCCAAGAAAAAAAAATAAGATTGAGTTAAAACTTCTCAGTACCAATTTTACTTATGAGATGAAAATAAAGTAACATTTTAAACAATTTTTATAAACAGCTTACAACTTATAAGTATATGCATTACAAAAATGTTACTTCTAAATTGAAAAGATATTATGAGTCCAGTTCACAACTTTATAAATACAATATATACATGATGTTGCCATTGACATACAATGGAAGAGTATAATTTAGCAACATTTATGGGGGAGTTGCACTGTTTTTCAAGGATCAACATCAATAAAATGCAGGGTTTTTTGTTGTTTTATCAAAGAAAAATTACCATGCTACAAAAAAACAAACAGAAAATAGAAAAACTCTCCATTTAGTTTTTGTACATTTTGAATTTCTGTGAATTTATCCATTTCATGTAGGTTTCCCACATTTTCTGTTATACAATCATTCATTGTACTGTCCTGTAACCTAGCAACATTTTCTGTAGTATTGGCAGTAATGTCTCCATTCTGCAGTTACCTATGCGCACATATGCACATTAAAAGTAATCTTTCAGTGCCAGAGAGATGGCTCAGTAGAATAAGCACTTCTCTGGCAAGCGCAAGACCCTGGGTTCAATCCCCAATTCCACAAAAAAAAAAAAAAAAAGCCTTCATGCTTTCCCTTTAAATGAGTATTAAATCACAGTAATTAAACTTATTTCCCTATATTATGCTTAAATAACTACCTACTTCCACATTAGGGACTCCAACATTTTAGTCTTAACTAATCTTTGAGGAAATCATTTTTCTTTCTTCATTGAAGATGTTTTCCAGGGGACTTCTGGGAAGATGGAAGAGTGGTGAACAATAACAAGTCAGCTTCTTCAAGTTTGGGTATTCAGATGCTAGAGTACAGCAACTTGAGGAAGAGAATAAGGAGGGAAGTGGATCTTTCAGAGCCAGGAAAATTCCTGTAAATTAAAGCCCACAGAGAGAGAGAGAGAGTTGATGGACCTCAAGTAATAGACAAGTAGCAAACTGTGATTTCTCCCTAACTCCAAGCTTGATGGCAAACTGCCCATTCTCCTTCACACCCAGACTGTGGTGTGAGAAAATAAGCTCCAGCCTACAGGGATGCAGTGATGGTGGAGAACCTGAAGGCTTCCAGGGAGAAACACATTGGTGGAGTGGAATGGTAGATGCTGTGGGTTGCAGTGACTGGTGGGTAGCTCCAGACCAAACTTCCCCAGGAGACGCCATTGAGGAGTAGGGCCAGCTGCACCCAAGACTCGGAGCACCTACAGATTGGTTCCTTTCCAGGTCAATCAGTATCTGAGTAAGGTACAGTTCTGCAGAAATAAAAATAAAAAAGTAATCTTTCATGCTTTCCTTTTAAAGGAGTTTGCTATGTTTCCAATAGCCAAAATCAGGCATTATGGGATGAGCAACTCTGGTCACAGAGCTGACCACAGACCACAAAGCCACAGACCAGGTTCAGATAAGCCTGAACTTCTGCACAGTTGAACCGGCACCCCACCAGTTCTTATTCCTTTTTTTTTTTTTTCTTACTCCTAGTACAGGCTTTCTGGGATTAGATAGAACCCAATGAACCCAAACCTAATCTTTTTTGCAGGCTTCCTGGGATCATAAAGTATGGATCTGGTCTCTGCCTGCCTCGGCTACCAGAGACAGCAGAGACCCACTCTGAAGGGGAAACTAACACAAAGTTGAATAGCCCAGAAGATAACCAAAGATGATTTGGAGTCATGGAGAAATTTCTCCTTTTTTTTGTGAGGTTTTATTGTACATTCATTTTTTCTTGAGTGTGAATGTCATTTTTAATTTTTGTTTTATTGAGTTCTTATTTCTATTTCTTCCTTTTTGTTTAATTCCTATCTTCTTCACCATCCTTCTGAAGCTTGGGTAACCTTATGCTGTCCTTCAAACTTGCTGCTTTTATCTTTCTTTTGTTTTTTCTTTTTTGTGTGGGAGTTGAGACAGGGTCTTTCCTTGTAGCTGAGGCTGACCTTGAAATTCCAGAAAACCTCTTGCCTCAAACACCCAAATGATGGAATTGCTAGCACGCACCACCATGCCTGGCTTTCTACCTTACTTCTAATCTCTTTATGTTCTTCTATTTTTCTATTTTTCCTCTAATCCCTTTTAAATTTTCTCACCATAGGATAAAATTGCTCTTTTGAGGGGATATTTTATGTATATAAATTTCTAGTATTTTTTATATTTTGTTATATAGCTATAAATCTTGTTCATATGGTTAAAGGTGGCAAATTAATAGTTATCACAGTTTGCCCTTTTCTAGGCTGTATTACATACTATTTCTAATACTGATTATACTGTGATAGCAAAAGTGAAACAGTTGTCTTAATCAGTTGTTCTCCTTTGTTTGCCAAGATTGAGATGGTCTGATGGCCATAAAAATTGCTATAGGCAAGCCGGGCGTGGTGGCGTATGTCTGTAATATCAGCACTCAGGAGGCTGAGGCAGAAGGATTGTTGTGAGTTCGAGACCAGCCTGAGCTATAAAGTGAGCTTAAGGCCAGCCTGAACTGCATAGTGAGACCCCATCTCAAAAAGACAAAAAAAAATTAGTTAATTAAAAAAATAAAATAAAAATTGCTATAGGCTAGTGCCAAAAAACAAGGGGCTGGGTCCCTGGTTCGAGGGCAACTTCTCATGCCCAACAAACTTAAGAGGTGGGATCTTATGCTCAAAAGCTAGCTATACCTAGAAGGTATCTAAGAAAAGTAGTCACTTCCCACTGTAATAGTACTCCTCAATACTATAATAAAGCTGCCTGCCATAAGCATCAATGGAGATAATAAATTTTTAAAAATAGAAAATGAACAGACACAAGATGCAAGATGAAACCCCAGTTTACCAACTTGTCCAAGGCAAATCCAGAAAGCAATAAAATGGAACAAATCAAAATGCCCTACCTGAATGCTTTGAAATGGTAATGGTAGAGATAACAAAGCAGGTGAATCAGGCTCTAGAAAAAACATCAAATGAGAAATAATTTCTCAGCTAACTAAACAGAATATGACCATAATGAAAGACATGTTTGGGAAATCTAGAGTAGATACAGATTTAAAAGGTAGAAGTGCTTAGGAAAATAATGGGAAACAATAATGCCTGTCATAATTTTAAATTCTCTCACTGCTGCAGTTTGTGGAGGTTTCAGTCCATGCTGGCTCCAAGACAGAGTACACATAGAAGAGGGCAATAGTTCATGGTGGTGAGAAACAGCAAATGCAACAAGAGCAAAAAGAGAGGAGCAGCAGAGAGCAAGTCTTTTTCCTCCCCTTATATTGTATGCAAGCTACTCACCCCAGGACAGACACAGCACTCACACCCATAATTGTAGCATTGGACCATGAATCAATCAAAAACTCTAGAAGCGTACCCCATGACTGCATAAGGCTTTGGGGAGATACCTAGATGCAAACCATAACAGCCCACTATAGGAAAGAAGTGGACTCCATGAGACAGGTTCAAATAGATATCCAGGAGATTAAGAATTCTATTGAAAGAATATACAACAAAATTGACCAATGTGAGAACAGAATGTCAGACCTAGAAGACTGGTTTGTGGTTAGCAACCATGAAAAGGAAGGCTTTTTGAAAACAGCATGGAGTCCTAAAACAATCCAGCAGCTACAAGGTGATGCAAAGAAGACCATTGTCTCAAGTCCTGTTCAACATACTGCTCAAAATATTGCCAGAGGAATAGGGCAATAAAAAGAAATGAACAGATATATAGGGAAAGATTGACTATAGTATCTCTACATACACTCTACAGAGTAGACCCACCACAAAAGCTAGTGAAAAACTTAAAATTAATAGCTAAATGTAATAATGTATCAAAATTGATGATGGAAAAAATCCATGTGAAAAAAATCCTGAATAAATACATGACCATTGAACCATCATTGAAGAAAATATTTAAAGAATCCTAGACAGAGATGGGAAGGCCAATTATGTCAATAGAGTTCTCAGGAAAATATGCATCTAACCCAGATAATGATTAAAAAAATAGAAAATTAAATGAATTGGCCTCAGAAAAATAATGTGGTGAGTTTATTTAGTTAGTAAACACTTCATTTTATAACTCAATTTCAATAATAAGTTTCAATAACTATGCTCTTAATTTTCCAAACTACATATATTGACATATTGGATCTTTTAAAGATGTAATTATGAGCTGACAACAAGAGATATAATTCCTCAAAAAGAAGCACACACAATGAAAATGAAAGAATAACCAAACAGAAAATAATAGTTCATACAACCAGGGCTAACATCAAGGAAGAGGTTCTATCTTATTTTGAGGTATAAGATACTCAAGCTAAAATTCAGCAGAAGAAAAAATGATAGACAACATCTATTGGTAAGAGGAGCAATCCCACTAGGAAGACACATTGATTTTCCATGTATGTGCACCAAATTTTGCCTAGAATATCTCTGTAATACAATCTTGACTAGATATAAAAAGACAAATGACACTAATTCCATACTAATAGGAGTTCTATACCTTAGTTCCTCAAATGGATAGCACAAAATGGAAGTCAGTAAATTATCAGTGTTATAACTCCACATTGAAAAAATAGACTGAACAGATATCTATACTATATTTCATCCAAATATAAAACCATGCTATGTTTCAAAAGTACTTGAATTATGAGTAAAAATAAAGCACATTTTGTTATAAAACATGATTAATTATGAAAGAATTGAAATAATTCCCTATACTCTATTGACTCATAGCAAAATAAAACTAGAAATCAAAAGCAAATGAAGTCACATTGAAGTCACATATGCGCATGAATGTTAAATGATATTAATTATCAATAACATGGCAGAAGAAACTGGGAAGAAATGAAAATACTGGAGATCAAGTGAAAGCATAATGTATAAAAGTATACAGGGCAAAATGAAAGTAAGCCTAATAGGGATGGTTATAGATATGAATGAACACATTCAAATAATTACACAATCTCAAGTTGCCAAAAGGAGAGAAATTTAAGCATTAAACTAAAAGAAGGAAAATTTTAAAAACGTGGAAATTACTGAAGTTGAGAATAAAAGTAAAAAACAAGTGAATCAAGAGTTAGTTCTTTGAAAGGATTAAAAAAAAATTGACAAACTTATAAGTGAAAGATAAAATGCATATCAAGGAGTTGAGAAACAGAGTGTGAAATGGCAAGGAACACAACTGAAATTCATAGAATTATAAGAATTTATTTGATTTGCATTTCTTGAATGACCAGTGATGTTGAAAATTTTTCCATCATCAATTTTGTATTATATATGTTATGGATTGTGTGTAGGTACATCCCGAAGCCTCATGCGGTCATGCGGAAGCTTCTGGAGTTTGTGACATTACTGTGGGTGTGGATGCTGCACCTGCCCTGGGCCAGGTAATTTCCTTTATAACGTAAAGTGGGAAGGGAAGCTAAAGGCTTGAACTGCTGCTCTGCCCTCCCTTGCTCTCTTGCTCTTTGCTGCTGCCATGAAAAGTTGCTTTCTGCTGAGCTATAAAAGGCTCAAGTCAACAACTTCTGACATTGCCAGTCCTATGGGTAGCCCACTACTATTATAGACTATCGGACTACATTGGAATATTTTGCTCCATTCAAGCACCTACAATATCTAAATGGCAATGGGATAGCTATCTCATAAAAAAAAAACTAAACAAAAAAGGGGATACAAATGAATGAGCATTTTGTAGCTGTATATTCAAAATAGGTTAGATATACAGCTACCTTTTTCTTAATTCAATGAATAGAAAGATTTGTTCTAACAGTGTTTGTGGACAGGATGTCATGTCTGCATCTTATAAATGAGTAACCACTAAGACAACAATATGCAATGTGTTAATTATTAAAACTGTCTTACTAATTGGTTTTGAAACTGTCACATAGCTATTTGTTTCTCAATAAAATTATAAAAAATGTATCAAGATATAACAATCAACACAAAAATCTATAGCATTCCTGTGCATTAATAATAAATACTGAGAAATAAATGGCTAGGCAGAACCAATATAATCAAAATGGCCATGCTCCCAAAGCTGATATACAAATTTATCACAATCCTCATCAAAACACCAACAGCATCTCTCACAATCATAGAGAAAACAATCCTAAAATTCATATGTATTCAGAAGAGACTCAGAATAACAAAAACAATTCTGCACAATGAAAGCCAAATAGGAAACAGAAGCCACACAAACAAGCATGTGGATCAGTGGAATAGAATAGACAAAGAAGCAACCTGAGATGTCTAGCTAAGTGTGATGGTGCATGCATGTAATGGGAAGAGGAAGACACAGGAGGGTCTTCAGGAGGATCTATGTGAGTTCAACGTGAGCCCTGATTACACAGTAAGACTTAGTATTGGAGAGTGAGAAAGAAAGAGAGAGAAGGAGGGAGAGAGAAAGGGAGGGAGGGAGAGAGGGAGAGGGAAAGGGAGAAAGAGAGAGAGAGAGAGGGAGAGAGAGAAATTCAAGTCATTTGATCAGCTATTTGATCTTTGACAAAGAGCAAAAAGACATATATTAGAGGAAAACTAGTCTTTTTAATAAAGGGTGCTAGGAAAACTGGATACCCACATGGATAAAACTGAATCTAAACCCAATACTTTACCATGTAATTAACTAAGATCAAAATATATCAAAGAACTAAATTGAATCTGTTGGAAGATACAATAGATACAACTCTTGAGACATAGGCATAGGCAAGGACTTTCTGAACAGAACCCAAATTGGACAAGAAATAATATTAAGAATCAAAAAATAGGATCATATCAGATCAAAGACCTTCTTTACAGCAAAGGAAACAACCAAATCAGTGAAGAGACAACCTACAGAAAGGAAAATTTTTCAGACTGAGAACTAACCTTTAGAATATATATAAAAAAAAAAACCTCAAAAAATTAGACCTGCTCTTTTCAATAGACCAGCAGAAATCAGTAGTATAATTATCCTTTCTCTTTCCTTCTTTTCTATCTTTTCTTCTTTCCCTCTTCTGGTTTGTTTATTTCTTACATTCAGTTTCTTTGTTATACTATACCTAATGTAACTTTCATATTTTACTTACTCTTACAGGATCTTAAACTAGAGAGACAATACAATGTTTACACATGTGTCTGGTTTATTTCACTTATGAGTATAGTCTCTAGTTGCATCCATTTACGTATAACAGTCTTGAGTTTATCTTTCTTTTTATTCATTTTAATGAGAGAGAAAAAAGGTAAAATAGCGATGAAACAGTTTCAAAGCAGATTAGTAGCATAGTTACAGTAATTAATGCATTGCATATTGTTGTCTTCATAGTAGTTATTCTGAGAAGATGCAAACATGATATCTTGTCTAAACATTAGTACAAAACTTTCTTCTCACTGAACTAAGACAAAGTGGCTGTATATCGATCTTAACTATCTTGTGTAAATGTGTGTGTGTGTGTGTGTATTATTTTGCTTTGTTTCACAACCTGAGCAATACTCCATGGTATAAAACTACCACATCTCTTTAATCTATCCCTCAGTTCATTGGCATTTGGGTTGTTTCTAAGATTTAGCTATGACAAATTGTGCTGCTATAAGCATGGGTGCACATATATCACTGTGGTATGAGGTTTCCATTTCTTTTGGAAAAATACCTAGAAGGGGAATAACTGAATAGGACTTATCCTAGTTGTTGAGGAGCCTCCACATTGATTTCCACAGTGATTGTACAAGTCCACACTCCCACCAACAGTAGAAATTTTTTTCTTTTTTTCCCAACTGCTATGTCTTAGAAAAATGTGTTGATTTCAACCTGTATCCCCCATCTCCTAACATTAGCCTATTGTATCTGCCCCAATTCACTTCATGTAGATATTTTCCTGCTTGTTCTTTGTCCAAAATATTGGTACTAAAGCTTATTTTATGCTATCAACATTTACTGTTGTTTTGATGCTCATGTGAAAGGCTTGGAGGAATATAACCTGGGACAAACTACAGATATGAACAAATTTACTTAAACTTAATATATCGCTGTCAGTTTCACCCACTTTTTCCTATATGACAATTTCTTCTCATCTCTCTTTCCACTTTCAGAGGCCCCCTTCTCTTTCCTGGCCTTACCTAATTACTTTCTTTGACAAATTTTAGAAATTGTTCTATAATACCTCTTAAATTTTACCACTTTCATGAGATATAAAATTAACAAGAGAATAAGCCCCCTCCCCCCCGAAAAGTAGCTCCTCCAGAAGAGGCAAAGTAAAAAAACAAAAATTGTCCAAACAAAATCGTATGCTCACAGGCAGGAAATTAGAAAAGGGTTTTCTTTGCCAAACAATTGCTGCCTGGCCAGTCTTTGATCCCCAACTCTCATAGTTAAGGATCTTAGGCACAAGTTGACCTCACCACATGGGAATAATACACTTTGCCTATTAGAATATGAGCCAAGATTTCAGCTTTGGTGCATCAGGGGCTCTCCAAATTTTCACATAAGAACATTAGCAGTGTAGTTTATAACTGCCTAAGAAAAACTGAGTCCACATAGAAACAGTACTATAAGAAATATAACTCTCATTAAAATAATTAAACATTAACCAACTGCTTATGAAACAGTCAACACAGAGTGTTAAATTTTATAGCTGTCACCCACAACCCACTCAGTTTTCCTGAATGCGAAAGTAACTGCTGCTATTTCTTTTGATGTAGAAAAGTCTTCTTCCTGATTCAAACCACAGTGGTCACAAATTCAAATCATTCAAATGATAAGCAGAGAAACATCCTGCACCTTTGATAGTATCTGACTAACAGTCATACCAGAATCTTTGCTAATTGTGGTGTGCCTTGTACAGCTCTGAATGATCGATAGCATCTAAGGGAGTTTTGAGACTAGCACCCTCACCACTGACCAAAGACATGAAAAGATCTACTTTTGCACTTAGTGTAATAATGATAATCTTTCATATACTTTAGCTCAAAAATGATGGCCACTAATATTGTGTTCTCAAAACATGTCTTTTAAGTGGGATCATTTATTTTACATGCCATGACTCCTTGTTCTCTCAATACAATGAAATTAAAAAGGTCCACTTGCAAAATCATCTCCAGAGAAACAGTAGTGATAATAAGCATTAAAGAATTAACTACATCCAAATGAGTCTACTCTCTGGGTAGACTGAAGCCCAGATTGGCCTTGTAAATCCAGGAGAGTGGATGGGGCAGAGGTTGGCGAGCGGCCTCTACCTAGGAAGAGGGCTGCAAAGGGTAAGATGAGAATGTAGATTACAGGACTGTTCTAACTTTGCATTTGCATTTCCCCAATTCATTGCATGACTTGCATTGTAGTTGCATAAACTATGGAAAGAATCTAAACTATTCACTGTGCCCTTGACCCATATCAGTGAAGTACAAACTTATAAAGTTAAACAATGAAAAATAAAATATAATGGACACAGCTGAAGAATAAATTAGTGTAAGTAAAATTTAAATTCACTGGGTTGTGGAGGTAGCTCAGCAGTCCAAGTGCCAGTGCCGGCAAGCACAAGGACCCAGGTTCTGATCCCTGGTACCACATGCTATGCCATCCCCATCCCAGGAACACCAAGTCAGTCGCCAAGACTGGGCATGGTGATGCACATCTGTAATCCCAGGGCTGGGGAAGTTGAAACAGGAGGACCACTATGAGGCCAAGTTATTAGTGAGACCCTGTACCAAATACATAAAAATAAAATGAATAAAAATTTTAATTTACGAAGAAGGCAAGAGAAGAAATTAGAGGTAAAAAAATCACTAAAATGGGAAAGGCCATAGAGCCAAACTGTAATTATCCCAAAAAAGAAACAAACCTGCAGAAAAGGAAGGCATTAAAGAACTAATAGTTAAAAATTGCAAAAAGGAAGTTGAAAAATAAGGCATCAGTTTGAGAAGGGCACATCACCTGTGAAAGATCAAGAATCAGTTGACCATAAACTTCTCAACAGCAATACAACTCATAAGAGGTTTTTTTTAAGTAATACACATATATAGAGCAAAAAACTTATATTTTAAGTTAGAATTTTACTGTTAGTTGAATACATTCACAACTTTTAAAAATATATGTGTTGCTATTTCATTCTTCTGAGATGAATACACACTTCTCAGAGGACGAAATTAAAGAAGTGAACAAATATATGAAAAAATGCTCCACATCGCTAGCCATTCGTGAAATGCAAATAAAAACAACATTGAGATACCATCTCACTCCAGAAAGAATGGCTATCATAAGGAAATCAACCAACAACAAATGTTGGAGAGGTTGTGGGGAAAAGGGAACAC
>PVKA01038784.1:0-19977 GCA_004027165.1 Ctenomys sociabilis
GAGAAACTAGCAAGAAAGGAAAAGAACTGATTTTGAGAGCATTTGCAAAATAGAGATGCATAGTTAATGGGGAAAATGTCAAAATGACATCACTAAGTTCTGTAGAAGAGTGGTTTAAATTTTAATTCTATAAGTGATCTTCAGTCATGAAATAAAATTTTCCATTACATTGTTCTTGTGTTATTTTAGCAGCAATTTTCCATTTTGTCATTGTATTATTTGAGCAATGGTTTTCCCTCATTTTTCCACAGAAATCTTGAAATATGTTTTCAGAACCCCATTATTTCCATTAACTTTTTGGCCATAAAAACTTAAAAAAGATGCTTATTTACTTCAGGGTTCCCAATAGTTTTATATTCTTACCCTGTTTTTGTCACTTAGAATTCAGACATGAGCCAAAAGCAGTAACGAACACAAATTGTTTTCAAAAATTAAAAGACGAAATAAGACAGAATGGCTTTATTTATACGTTGTTCTGATACTAAATTTAATCAAATAGACTTTAATGTAGTAGCTCTTATCTCCATTTTTCAGACTGTGAAAATAACTTGTCTTTTGATTTGAAGGATGTGTTGCTATGATCCAAAACCTGTTTGGCTCCGTGCTTGACCAGGAGAACAATCAAGTCAGAATCTTACTTCAAGTGTATGAGGCTTAATCTGAAATGCTTACATTACAAATATCTTCTGGCAACTTTCGACAGGCCATTTTTTCACAACAGAGGAAGTGGTGGCTGTGTGAGTCCTAACTTTTCAGGAAGTGCATGATTAATGATTTGGGAGGCTTCAAGGCAGTGTACAGCTTAAATTCATAAAAAGGACAGTACTCCAGACCGTGTGGGGTGGTATGCAACCCAGAGGCCTCAGAGGGATGGCCTCAGGCCAAGGAACGTTCCAGAGTTGAAGAAGAAAGTGTGGCAGCCCCTCAGTAGAGCTGCTGGGCCTCACAGCCCAGAACTTCCAGTCTTAGGGCGATCTGGTGTGCCCAGCTCTGGGGGTGAATTCTAAGGTAGCGAGTCATTACTGGTGTGTCTAGAGAGTTCACCACAGGTGTGAAGGAGTCCTGATTTCCCTGAAAAACCTGAAACAGGAAAGACAGCATTTCTTAGTGTCTGACAGGAGCAAATTTAGTTTTTGTACTGCGCCAGCCAGACTCAAGTTTGTCCTTCTACTCTGCCTGTCACTCACTTTTAGAACCTCTACCAACAACAGTGCCTACTCTCCTTGGCACCTGTCAGAATACCCACCTTGAAGCACAGACACTTCTCTTACTTCCAGTTGCTTCCACTGAGCTGAGCCAAAGCACTGGTGGTAGATCACCTGGGTGTGACGTCTACCACAGCTGCTATGAACGCCTTTGCTCTAGCTAGGCCATGTGTCTGAAATATTCGCTCACTTTCCAAACTCAGTGCAATTGAATGCTCTGCTTGAGGGCATACCTAGCACCTACGTTAGGCCATTTAGGGGTGGAGGTGGTTGGGCACCAGCAGCTGACAGCCAGTGAATGGACTTGCCATTGCAGAAGAATACATAGTGAGGACTCCACCCATAGCCATTGTTGGTAGCGATCTGATGGAGCTGCTCTCCCATATGTTGGTGAGAGGGCTGTAGGAGGGAGAAGAAAGAGGCAAGAGAGTTTGAGACTTGAAGTACCTTGTCAGCCTAGCACTGTGGAGGTAAACTCAGTCTCAGAAAATCTTTGTGTTTTACCATAAAATAGGATATTTCTATAAATTTGCTACTTGCTTCATCAGATTAAATAATTTTTCTTCTAGCCTTAGTTTGATGATTCGCAATTTGTTTTTACTATTACTAGTACATGTTTGTAGTACAAAACAGCTAGTCAAGTTTGCTAATTTTTTTTTTCATTAAGAACACATATTGAATTTTTCTTTTGTATTTTAGGACAGAATCTACAGGGTCTCACTGCATAGATCAGACTTGTAGTGATCCTCCTGTTTACAGCCTCCCAAGTGCTGGGATCACAGGCATGCACCGCCATATCCAGCCTCTCATGTTGAATTATATGAAATGCTTTCACAGCATTTATTTGCCATATAATTTTGCACTGTGTTAATGCGATGCATTTTACATGAAATCTCCAGTGTGTAAGCCAACCTTGAATTCCTAGGATGGATCCAATTGAGATCAATGTCGCTAATACTTTGTTCAGGATCAGTTTTCATAAGCATTCTGTTACTGTAATAAATACCCGAGATAATCAAATTAATAAGAGAAAAAGCTTACTTTAGCTCAGGTTTATTTTGTTTTGCCAATTTCTTTGGATGGCTGGTCTTGCTGCTTTCCTGCCTGTGGTGAAGGAAGCCTCTCACTTCATTGGAATCAGGAGACAAAAGAGAGGAAGGGGTGGGCTCCACTCCTCCCTACCAGGGCAACATCTCTTACATTTCTTACAATTTTCTACCACCTCCCAGCAGTACCTCCCAGTCTTTAACATAGGGGCCTTTGGAGAATATTGCAGACAACACTAATACATTTTGCTCTTTTCTTCACAAGTTGATTCACTTGGGTATTTTGTTACAGTGACCATAAGCTAAGTAACACAATGTTCGTGAATAAAGCAGGCCTGGGCTGGGTAGATAGCTCAGTGGCAAGAGCTGCCTGCCTGGCAAGTCCAAGGTCCTGAGTTCAAACCCAGGTATCAACAGAAAGGAATACAATAGGCCCATTATTTCCCTTTCTAAGTTGTCCTTATTGGGTTTTATTGTTGAGGTCATGCTATCATTCTAAGAATTTAATAATGTACCAATTTTTTTTTTTTTATATTGTGGGAAAATATTTATAAGCGTCATATTCTCTATTGAAAATTTGAGCGGCTGGGAGGTAGCTCAGTAGAATAAGCGCTTGTGCAAGGGCCTGAGTTCAATCCCCAGTTCCACCAAAAAAAATTTGGTAGAATATTTAGTGTAGCAATGTGGTAAACTTTTTGAATACCAACTGAAGTCCACAAATGTGGTAAGTCTCATGGTTTTCAATCTTCTTCCTCCTCCTCTTAAAGTTTTTGAGACAAGGTTTCACTATGGAGTTCAGGCGGGCCTTGAACTCACTATGTAGCCCAAGGTGGCCTCCAACATATGATAGTCCTCCTGCCTCAGCCTCCCACATGCTGGGATTACAGGTGTGTGTTACCACATCTAACTTATTCTTTCATGAGTAAGTTGTATTTACCAGAAACTGAACTATATGATGCCATTTTCCAAACTATGTTTAATATATATGTCCTCTTATTTTTGCAGGATCCTATATTTATGTCCACTTTTTATTTTTATGTTGGTTATCTGTATCTTTGTTTTTATATCTTGCTCAGTCTTGCAAGAAGTTTGTAAATTCTCAAGGAACCAGCCTTTGGCTTTGTTTATTCTCTTCATTACATGCTTATATATTTACTTTATTAAATTTAGATTTCTATTACTTCCTTGATTCTACTTTCCTTTGGTACCATCTCAGATTCTGGACGCCTTTCTTCTTTCTCAGTGTATGAACTTGTGGAGAAGTCTGCCAAGTCTGCCGTAGGGAAAGCTGCGACTCCCCTGCACACCATTTCTCTTCTCTTGTGGCTTCTAGAATCTACTTCTCTCTTGCCCTTGAGAGCCTGCTTGTAACTGTTTCCGGGTAGCGTTGCGTAAGTTGTATCTCCCTGGTGACCTTTAACTTTCTAGGACACTTGCATCGTGCTCTAGATCCGGGAAGTTTCTTGTAATTATTTCTTGGAATAAGCTTTGTACCCTGTTGGCATGCTCAAGTTCCTTGTGAACCTCAATGACCTGGACCAGAATTCCTGTAAGCTCTCTTCATTCTCCTCCTCAAATTGTGCATTCTTAAATAGCCTGTCTTAAAGCTCACAACTTTCCTTTTGTTTGGTTTATTTTGCTATTGACACCCTCTATTGTGTTTTCAATGCTGCCCAGTGTATTTTTCAGCAAAATGATTTCTCTTTTATTTTTAGAATTGTTTCTATGTGTTACTTAAGTTTCTCTTATAGACTACTGAAATTTTTGTGTATTTTCTTCTACCTCATGGAGTTTTCTTGAAAGAGCTGCTTTAAATTTTCTATGAGTTCTTCCCAACCGGTTCTTTCCTGAGGGGTTGTTGGCATCATGTTGAGTGCTGGATGGAGTTCACATTTTCCTGAACTCTCTTGGTGTTTGCTGGCATGCACTTCATGTGGGAAGCGAGAGACTGGCTGCTTATTTCAGTTTTCCTAGTCTGATTCTTTTTTTTTTTAATATGTATTTAGTACAGGGTCTCACTACATAGACTGGGACTCATAGTGATTCTCCCATTTTCAGGCTCTCAGATTACAGGTGCACACTATTCACGCCAGCTCCGGGGCGGGAAGGGCACAGCAGGCCCGGAGAATCGAACCCCAGCCCCTGCGTCTCCCTAAGCAGACACTTTAATTTGCTCAGCTATCTGGACGGCCCTCTGTAGTCTGATTCTGCCTGTACCCATCTGCAGATTTTTCCAAGCAGGCTGCTTGTTTTCTCCGATTCTACCATCATTTTCACCATTTCAGCACTAGATGGCAGGCTCAGTCTAGGTTTGTCAGGAGACAGAGAATACGTTATCACTATTCATCACTACAGGAGGATCTAAGCCCAGTTTTGACCCAAACACCATATGCAGTGGGTGTATTGTTCATTAAGTACCAAGGAGCATACATAGTCTCTTCCGCCATCGATAGAAGTACAACACAGATCTTTTGGGTATTTTCATCATTCGTTTTTAATTTTTTTTTTTTTGGCAGAACTGGGAATTGAACTTTTTGATCTGACACTTTTGTGTATCTAGTGTTTAAATATGTCTCTTGTAAAGGGCAGAGATTTTGGTTTTGCTTTTTTTGAGTAATGTTTTGTCTTGCAACTGAAATTTTTCTTAATTTGCAGAATAAATAATCACTTTATGTTTTAACTTTGCCATCTTGCTATTTTGAATGCCTGTTCCATGTTTCTTTTTCTGCTTCCTTTCATTTACACTTACTGAGTGCATTTCACCCTTTTATATATGTTCTTCTACCATCTTGGGAGTCCTACACCTTATTTGATAGTCTATTGTTTTTTACTGGCTATTCTAGAAATTGTAACATGCATCAAGTTATTAAGATTTAATGTTACTCCACACTTTTACCTCCTAGATAAGGATTTTAGAATCCTTATTCTATTTGCCATCATCCCCACTTGTATGCTATTGTTGTCATATATTCTAAAGAAGTCTTTCATCTTCATAAATTGATTATAACCCACAGTTGGTTGGAGTAACAGAGAGCTGGATAGTTACACCACAGTTAATACTTGGTGGAAAAGAAGATTAGCAACATGACAGATTTGAGCTCTTCTTCCCATTACCTGTGGATCCCCATGACCTCACATCATGCTTATAATGACTACCATTTGAATTAGCTAGCAAACTTAGTGAAGGCCATTTATGTCACCAAAGTGGAAGATCAAGAAGGCTTGAGCAACTAGGTTGATGACAAGAGGACAGCACAAGTATCACCAATCATGATACAACTCATTCTTCAGCCATCTGATCCTTGTTGTCAACCTGTATGGCATCAAGATCGATGGGGAGAATTGGTTCCTGGCTCTACTCTTTCATTGCCTTCGTTACTTTCTCATCCATGTGACACAATTCTTGACACTCAGAACATAAAGGAGTGGAGGCTTATTGTGGTGCCATTTGTAGAGGTTTCGCTCTATGGATGTCCAGCTGCAAGGCAAGGTGACATGGGACAGGGGAACCATCTCACAGCATGGTGGCAAGAAGCAGGGAGAGATCAGGGGGAGCAGGCATGGAATGGACTCTTCCAGGCCATGCCCGAGACCCACCTCCAGCCAGGCTCCACCTCCCTACACCACATTTAGCTATGAATGCTTCTGAGCGAATCCACTGATGAGCATAATGCCGTCATGACCCAGCCAGCACCCACAGTCCCACTTAGGAGTATACAAGATTTGGGGAGACATCTAAATAGAAACTGTAACATCATTTTCTTGGCATTTTATATCTTTGATTAGCATCACTGCATTTTCTTAGGATGCCATTCACAGGGCCCTGGTATCATCAACTCAGTACATTTTACCTTGAAAGTTGGATCACATATCAATCTGGTTTATCTCTACAAATGAAGCTCTAGGAGAGGCTTTGTGTATTTCTTATGTAACCCATACCTTTATCTTGCCATTTTGTAAGAGGAAAGTCCAGTGATGGCCATCTTGACTGCTGGAAATGAGGAACTCCTTCACAAACATGCTAGTCAGGAGAGACCTCACTCCCTGGGTAATTACTCCAGTGACTCTTGCTGTCTTCCGGAAGTCCACCTGCAGCCACTCTTTGGGATTATTCACCTGAGGAAGATAGTGCTGGGTTGGTCTGCCAGTCACCACCCGCCCCTAGAACTCTCCAGCTCCATCTTAGCCATTACCATAGCACGTGCCACTCTCAATCTTTGTCTCTGAGTACTGGGGATTGCATCTGGAGCTTTCAAAATGAACTACACCTGCATCACATTTTCAATTTTGAAATAAGATCTCACTAAATAGCTAAGTTGTCCAGTCAGGACTTGAGTTCTCAGAGTGCTGGGATAACAAGCATGCAGAACCAAGCCTGGATCAAGCTTTATTTTAACAGTTGTTAAGTCTTATTTGACTAAATAAATTTATGACCCAAAATTTTCAAAACTGATTCCAGTACATCAGATTGCACCACTTAATATGTGTCCAATAAATCCTGAGTGAATATAAAAGACAAATATATACATTGGCAATACACATAAAAATCATTTCACATAAAATAATTCCTTGCAAGGGCCCACAAGATAGCTCTGCAGACTAAGCACCTGTTTAGGCAAGCACAGGGATTGGGTTCAATCCCTAGCAACACATACCATGCCGGCCCTGCCCCCAGGCACAGTGAGCCGGCCACCAAGACCAGGCATGGTGGCACACGCCTGTAATCCCAGTATTGGGGAGGCTGAAAACAGGAGGATCAGTATGAGTCGGAGCTGCATAAGTGAGACCCTGTATCAAATACATAAAAAAGTAAAAAACAAAACAAAAAATCCCTGGTGGAACAAAAATAATTCTATTAGCTCCTTTAAAAAAGTATTCAAGAATAGAAAATAATAAGCTTTGATGGTGCTGAACAATATCTTTATCCAGTGAAGTCTCTGCAACAGTAAACCTTTGTATTAAAGTTCAGAGAAATCTGGAAATAATAAATAGTAATAAATAATCTCATCGGTAAAACTAAAGCTAAAATGTACCACTATTATTTGACATATATCAGACCAGTACCGAAGACAGACTCATCTTCCAGAAAATTCACTGCGTGATCACCCTTCCCCTCGACAAAGGCTAGGGCACAGCGTACCTGAGGTCTCCACGCATTAGTCCTTCCCTGGAGATGAAGTCGGGCTTGGGAAGGAGGCCAGGTAGCAAACTTGTTAGTGAGGTAGGATGAGGCAGTGATCTGTGCATCTGATATTGATTTACTCTCCATTCCCAGTGGCATGCTGCAACCTCAAAGAAATGATACAAGAAACGTTATCACAAGGACAGGCTATAGCCTGGGTTCCCCTGGGCTGGCTCCAATACGCTAGGGCTACTGGAATCATAATCAATTCTTAGGCACTAAATTTACACAAATTATGTTATTTCTAACATGACTCTGCTGGTCAGCTTAATCAGCTCTGTTTAACTTTGATATTTCTTGGTGTGAGAGTGTAGGATGTGGTTGCCCCTGGGAAATCCCATGGTTAAGCTAGCACATTCCAAGGTTTGCCTAGGCCCATGTTGCCTCTATTTCTGATAGTTCCATCCAGGGTCCTGAGACAGTTAACCCTTCCTCCAGGTTTCAAGACAAATAGGGTAGGTAGCTATGCTGTGCGTGTGTGGGCAGGGAAGGATGTGGAATGACGTCACTTACTGTTTAGGTCACAGCCCATCAACTCCATGCGAAGAGTGCTGCGGATGTTGTAATGAGTTGGGTGCAAACGGATGTACCGTGCAATAATTGGAGGACTAAAAATATTGTGTTTTATTCCAGATGAATCTACATTGCCAAAGAAAACCTGTTAGGAGGGATCACCACAGATAAGTGGAAAGCAAATACAAAATGCAAAGTAATTTCTCTTTCACACCTTATTTCTTATTTTATCATGTACATTTCTTACCAGAATCAAATGTCGAAGTAAAGGCATGCTAAGTATAGATGTTAGGATAGTACGTGTGACAGCCACAAGCACCAAGGAACAGTGGAACGAGAGTACGTGCGACCTGGGTACGATGGAGTCGTTTTCCACCTTGGGCTCCTGTACAAAGCTGACAGTACTTGAAGAAGCAGGTTCACGCTTTCCTGAGCCAAACCCAGTGTTACCCCAGAGCATTTACAGAAGCAGCTTGGGGAGAGGACAGTAGCACGCTGCTAGAATAGGAGATCCTTGCTCTCCTTCTCCGTGGAACAATGATTTGGCAGCTGCCCGGAGGCAAAAGGACCTTTGTTCGAGTCTCGAGATACAGGTAAGAGGTTAAGAAACCTCAGTGGAGCCCCAACCCAAGTATGGTTGCTTTGATAAGGCAAGCCCGAATCTTGGTGGCAGGCTGCAAGCTGTGGTCCTCACTGCAGAAGCAGCTTGCCTGCCATGGAAGTGGTCCCGACCCACTTGTGAGCAGTCTGCATGCCATACTTCCCCGTTCAGGGGCATGAGATGGGCAGGTCCAGCTGACCGTTCCAGTAATGGACAGTCATGATTTAGCCACTATTTGGAAGCTTGGTCCCCACTGCAGTGATGTTGATAGGTGTCAGGACCATTGGGAGGTAGGGCCCAGTGGGAAGTCACTAGGGCCACTGCCTTCAGAACAGATCAGGACAGATCTCGCGGGCTCTCTGAGTGACTTTTCACAAGAGTGAGTTGCTGTGAAAGAGCAAGCCTCTCCCTCTCACACACCACTCCACTGTTGTGATCCCACCTGCCATTTGACTCTCACCACAGATGAGCATAAGCCAGTGCCACGGCACTGAACCTCCAGAACTATGAGCTAAATTCATCTTTTATAAGTTGATCAGCCTCCGTTTTTTTGTGTGTATAATAGGAAGAGAAAATGGACTAATATGAATCTAATGACTGTGCACCCTAAAGAAATTCTAGGATTCAGCTCTACCTCCACACTACTATGGTCTGTGGGTTGTCTGCTTTACAGGAAACTGCTAGGAGCCATGTCAGTCCATGACTCCAGAAACAGGCCCACCCACTGGACCTGGATCCAGATCCCAATGAACATCAGTCCTGTCCCACGACGGCCTGAGGGAAATCCTGTGTCAGTATGCATTTAGTGGGAGCCATTCCACCTACTTCCCACCAAAGTGCCTGCTGAGCACAGGCTGAAGTGGGAACCCTGAAGCAGCCCTGGAACTCCACTCCACGGCTGTTTTGCCATCATCCTCACGCAGTCCTGTTCTCCCAGGGACCCAGGAGGAGCACCCACCCACATTAGTGCTATTACTGATGTATATGTACTGATTCCTGCACTATACTGTTTTTCCTTTTCTTGAATTCTTTGTTTTGCTTTTGTTTAGGTAATCTCACAGTGAGATTTATCCCTTCCTCTTGGTTCTTGGCTGCGGTTCTCATCTCTATTTAGGATTAAGTACTTTCTTAAAATACTTAATTGTACTGATTTGGTGGTCATGAATTTTAGTTTGTCTGTATCACAGAATGTTTTTACTTGCCCACCAATTTTGGAGGATAATTTTGAAGCATATGGTAATCTAATAATCTACCATATAGTAATCTTCACAGTATTTTCTTCTAGGGTTTGCAAAACCTCACTCTAAGCTGTCCTCACATTTAAGGTTTATGTTGAGAAAGCTGCTGTTATTCTGAAATTTGACTTTGTAGGTAATCTGATGATTTTCTATAATAAAATTTTAGTATTTTCTGTTTGTTCTGAGTTTTTAGAATATTTAATTTAGTTTTAGACTATCATGAGGTTCTTTCTACTTATGTCTACTTCATACTCTGTCTCCTTTATCTGTCTTCATGCATTCCCTAGAGTTGGGGAATTTTCTGGAATAACTTTGGTGAATATATTTTTAAATAATTAGTGTATCTCTGCCCTTTCTTGAAGTCCAGTAATTCTTACATTTTGTCTTTTAGATTCCTATTAGACCTCTTGGATCACCTTTTGATTGTTTCTTATTGGTTTTTCATTACTCTCAGTATATGTTCTACACCACGAACATTACCCTCAAATCCTTATATTCTGTCTTCTCAGTGATCTTGCATACTGCTGAAAATTTCAATTGAGATTTTCATTTCCAAGATTTTTGCCTCATCTTTTCATAACATCTAATTCTTTATTAAAATGGCCTTTCATATCCTGCATTGTCTTCCTTAATTCATCTAGCTTCATTTTGTCTCTTGTTCGAGCTTTTCCATCATTTTAACTATTAGTATTTTGAATTCTCTCTTTTTTTCGTGGAACCAGGGATTGAACTCAGCCCCTGTGCTTGCCAGGCAGGCGCTTAATCTATTGAGCCATCTCCCTGGCACTTCATCCACTTCAGTGCCTCTGAAGTCATTTTTTAAATAGAATTTTTTTTTTCTTGTTGCCACATTTCCTCATGATTCTCGTGTTTTTGTGGTGCAGTTTAGATCAGTTGGGATAGAAAGCTCTGCTGCTATAGTGGAGCCCTTTTTAGTAAGTAAAATTTCCCCTGCTATTGTCCTTAGCTTTAGGTATGATTCAATGTCTAGGTTCTTACTCAACCTATTCAGTGTACCAAGGTCAAAAGTTCAGTTCCTAGCACTGTACTGCAAGGAGAGAACTAATTTCAGCATTCAAAGAAAACAAAACCATATATCAACACATAATTTGCAAATTATTTTAAAAGCTCTTAATGCTTTGTTAACCCAGGAAGATGAAGAAAAAGTCATGATGAAGAATAGTCTGGGAAATAGAAGAAAATAGGAAAAATAAGAAAAAAAGCAAAAGATTGGTTTTGATGATTTTATTTTTATGCTTGGAAAGGAGGCACATGGGAGAGGAGGTGTGAGAGGTTATGGCAAGGGTAGAGAAGAAAATATAAATAGATTTTGAGGGATGTTTATAGAGATTAGATCTAACTAATAGACTAACAGAAACCCAAAGTTAAAAGACTGAAAAAGACCAATCATTGGGACAGACTTCTGAGAAGACAGTACAGTTGGGAGCAGCAGAGCAACAGCTTGCCGGAGATTTGGAGCCCAGACACTGGAGTATAGCAGTGTGAGGAAGAGAACAAGAAAGGTAGTGGGTCCCTGGGACCCAGCAAGGATGTGAGCAAAAATTGGAGCCCATCCAGAGAGCAAAGAGAGGAACCTCCATACAGAAGAGTGAGGTAGAAAATGGTATTTTGTCCCTTAGCCCTAGCTCACAATATCGAAGGGGCAGCTAGAACCTGCAGATACATGGGAACTACCAGCAATCTTAGAGGCCTCCATGGAGAAAAGCACCAGTGGAATGGAGCAGGGGACACTGCAAACTGTGGCGGCTGGTGAGTTATACCAGTTCGAACGTCCCTTGGGAGAGGGTGATTAGTTGCTTGCTCTTCAAAAAGGGGCCAACTGAACTCAGAACTCAGAGCAGCTACAGATTGGCACCAAATAGCAGACCCCATCTCAGGGAGAGGCACAGTCACGTTCAAGCTGGCAGGAGGTCACAGAGCTGAGTCCACACTGGCAGAGAGCCAAGTTCAAGCCAGCAGTAGGCACTTGGAGTGTCACAGGCTGAAAAACTTGGCTCTGATGTTCAGAAGTAGCCTAAACATCAATGGAAATAAAGGCGCAAGCTTACTGGAACTCACTGCCCCACTATAATTCTGCTGCTGTCTTACTTGGATCAATCAACCGGACTTGGGCTCCGTCTACTCTGTCTACTAGTGACAGCACAGACACATGCTAAAGTGGACAGTTTTTTTCCCTTTCCTTTTTTCTTCTCTTTTTCTTGAGTGTTTATTCCTATTTTCATATGAGTGTGAACAATGTCTCCAGAGTTTCTTGGTTGTTTTGTTCTGTTTTTGTTTTTGCTTTTTCCTTCTGTCTTTCCCTCCTGTCTTCTTCATCAGTTTCTCAAAGTTCACAGAACCTTCCCTTGTCCTCTAGCTTTGCTTTTAATCTCTTCCTCTTCTTCTTTTTCCCCCAACCCCATTGACATATTCTCCCTTGAGGATAAAGTCACCAAACTGAGGGGATATTTACTATACACATTTTTCTGGGATGTTTTAATTTTTTTATTTTTTATTTCCTGTACTTTTTAGTAAGGGTCTATAAGGTCTCACTACATAGATCAGACTCGTACTGATCTGCCTGTGTTCAGTCTCCCATGAACTGGGGTTATAGGTGCACACCACCACTCCCAATCTCAATCACTGTCTCAGCACACCCCAGGGGTGGGGCTGGCACAGCATGCCTGAGGGATTGAACCCTGGCCACTGTTTCTGCCTTAAATTTTTTATATCACCAAAAATCTCATATGCTTAAATGCTACCCAGGGGGCAATGAGATGTGAAAATTAGAAACCTGCTCACCTGGGTTCTCTCAAGTGGTAACAGAGGAAAAACAAAGCATCAAGGACATTATACAACATGACCAACTAGGATTCATCCAAGGGAGGAAGGGGTGGTTCAACACATACAAATCAATGAATGTAACACGCCATATCAACATATCCAAGGACAAAATCACATGATCATCTCAATAAGTGCAGAAAAGCACATTTGATGATGTCCAACACCCATTTATGATAAAAACTCTGAAGAAAATTGAAAGAGGTCGTCTTTGTCTCAATCTGAGAAAAGCTATCTACGACAAACCAACAGGTATACTAAATGGTCAAAAATTAAATTTTCCATCCTATAATCAGGAATGGTACAAGGATATTCACTATCACTGCTCCAATTTTTTTTTTTTTTTTTGTATTTTTGAGACAGGGCCTCACTATGCAGTTCAGGCTGGCCTTACGCTCACTTTGTAGCTCAGGCTGGTCTTGAACTCACATTAATCCTCCTGCCTCAGCCTCCCGAGTGCTGGGATTACAGGCATGCGCCACCATGCCCAGGTCACTACTCCAATTTAACACAGCTCCAAAAACATTAGCCAAATCAATTAGGCAAGAGAAAGAAATTAAAAAAAAAAACTCAGAAAAGGAAGAAGCTAAATTATAATTTGCAGATGACATGTAAAATTCTACATGTGAGACCCCAAAACTCCACCACATAATATCCAAAATCCATTGTGTGGCTGGATACAAAGTCAACACTCAAAAATAAATAGCAGTCCTGTTCACAAATAACAAAGTCACTGAGAGAGAAATTAGGAAAACAACACCTTTCACAATAGTATTAGAAAAAAATAAATATTAGGAATCAATCTAACAAAGTAAAATATATTTACTTGAAAACTACAGTACTCTTAAAAGGGAGATTGAAGAGGATGTAAGAAAATGGAATAGTGAAAATGGCCATAGTCCCAAAATTGTTACACAGATTTGCTGTGCTCCCATTAAAAAAAAATAACATACCTCACATAATTAGAGAAAGCAATCCTAAAATTTATTTGGAACCAGAAAGAAAAAAATCATGATGTGTGTGTATAGGCAGTACAGTTGGGATAGATAATGCTGTGCTTCTACATAATCCTATGAGAGGCAAGATCTGCACTAATGGTGGTTAGACAGGATATTATGTCGGCTTTTAGTGCTATGGTCATCCACTAGGTAAATAATTATTGAATCTTTGATATAATTCAGGTATAAAAAAATAAGATAAGTAAGCAACTACACCCTTAATTCACTGATAAGAGATATCTGCTAAAATAATATCTGTAAATATAATATCATGTATGCACCTTGTACAATGCCAAAACGTTATGAAAACAGTTTGCAATGTATTAATTTATCGAATCTGTATGGTTAAGGTGTCTTGAAACTGTCTGATTGACATTTGTATTTTAATAAAATAAAAAGAAACGAAAAAAAAAATAAAATAAAAAAAGAAGAGACCTACAATAGCAAAAGCAATTCTTGGCAATAAAGGCAAGGCAGTGACCAACATCACTGATCACAATCCCTGATTTGAAATTATACTACAAAGCTATTGTGATAAAACAGCATGTAATGCGCGTGCACAGACACACACACACACACACACACACACCCTAAATATAGGTGGAACAAATTTGAAAATGTGGTAACAACTCCAAACACACTCATCCACTTATTTTTGACAAAGTGGCCATGTACCTTCACTGGATGAAAGACACTTTAATAAATGGCTTTCCACATGCCCAAGACCTACAACTGGACTTGTACCTATCACCATATAGGAAATTAAAATAGTAGTGTGTCAAAGATCTAATTTTTTTTTTTTTTGAAAAACCAGGGATTAAACTCAGACCCTTCTGCTTGCTAAGGAAGGGCTTATTTTACTGAGCTATCTCCCTGGCACCCAAAGATCTAAATATTGAAACAAACACTAAATATCAAAAAGAATCAAGAAGTGGGATCTTGGGCACAAACAGTTGCCTGGTAAGTGCAAGGTCCTGAGTTCGATGTCTGATACCAAAAAAAAGTGCGATCTTATCTGATTAAAAACTTTTAAATAGCAAATGACAACAACAACAGACTGAAGAGACAGTCCATGGAGTGGGAAAAAATTTTGGCAGTTGTTCCTCAGACAAAGGACTAATATCGAGAGCATGTAAACAACTCAAACAAATTGGGCTGGAGATATAGCTCAGTGGCACAGCATTTGCCTGACAAGTGCAAGGTCATGAGTTCAATTCCAAGTTGTTGTTTTTTTTAAAAAAACTAATCATATTCCTCAAATTTAAAGAACCAACACAAAAATGGGAATCTGAAAGTAACAGATACGTATCAGATGAAGTAGAGATGACAAAGAAATCTACAGAAAAATGTTCAACATCAGTGATCATTCAAGAGGTGCAAATTAAAATAACACTGAGATTCCATCTCACCAGAAAGAACAGCTATCACCAACCAGTAAGAAATACTGAAGGGGATGTTTCAGAAAAGGAACCTTTCTCCACTGTTGGTGACACTGTAGACTGTTTCACCCACTGTGGAAATCAGTGTGGAAAGTTCTCAAAAAACCAATACTAGAGGTTCCCTCTGACTCAGCTATTGCCCTTCTTGGTATCTTCCCCAAACAAAAGGAACATAATCCAGTACACCCATGTTTATAGCTAAATCTTTGGAGCAGCCCAAATGCCCATCAGCCAATAAATGTATAAAGATGTGAAGTGCTACTCAGCCATAAGGAAGGAAAACCCTGAGGCATTTCTAGGAGTCTATGGACTCAACTTGAGGCCATACTTCTAAGTCAAGTGAATCAGATCCATGTATATAAATATGACAGTTTCTCCAAATCATTGTTAAATGAAATAAGCTAGACTCAGGAAGACAAGTGTCATATATTTTGTTTCATGTGAAATTGAGAGTGAGAGTAGAAGAGATACAGAGAAGAGGAGGGGAAAAGAATAAGATAAAGCAGTAAGAGAAGGGTAATTAAGGTAATGGGGTATGAGAATGAGCAAAGTATGTTATACATATGTATGAATATGCCAGAAAGAAACTCATTATTCCAGATAAAAAATGTTCACTAATAAGAAGAAACAAAAAAAATAAAAAAGAAACAAAATTTTTAAAAATGAGGTACGCATCAGTATCAAATGCTGTTGAGGGTTTAGTTTCAAACATTTTTACTAAGATTCAGATTATTATATAACTAACAGATGTTGGTTATCAGTTTGTGACTAAGTTTTGTACAGTAGGCAAAATAGTGATGTTCATATCCTAATCTCCATAATCTATGAATATACTCTGCTGCAAGGTAAGTAGGTCTAAAGCTTACAGATGGAATTGACCTAATTAGCTGATCTGGATTATCCATTTTGGCTCCCTCTAGTGATAAGGGTCCTAATAAGTCCAAGTGGAATACAGCAGTGGGAAAGTCAAAGAGAGGTGTAACTTAAAAATAGTTAGAAGATGCAACTTTTCTGGCTGTGAAGACAGATGAAGGGAACCATGCACTAAGGAATGTATGTGGCATCCAGAAAGCAGAAAAGAGCCCACAAAGCTGAGATCTATGTTTTCAGGCCTATAGCACAGTAAGATAACAAACTGATGTTCTTTTTATCCATTAAACGTGGAAACTTGCTTATTCTGGAAATGGAAACCACTGCACTGTGTACATAGATATAATTTTCTAGTCAATTTTTGGGTTTTTTGTTGTTATTTTGTTCTTTAAAAAAATCCTCGACTTATTTGGAACAGGGCCTCACGACGCAGCTTGAACTTGCAGTGATCCCCCTGTCTTAGGCTCCTCAGCACGGGGATTACAGGTGTGTGCTGCCACACTGGGTTTCGGAGGCCTGCGCAGTGCGCCCGAGGTTGTGGGGACGGCCCAGCATGCAGTACTGGGGACTGGACCAGGACCCTTGTGCTTGCCAGGCAGGCATTGAGACTGCTCAGTTACCTTCCCAGCCCCTTCTTAGTCAATTTTGTGTCTTAATTTGAGACCTGTTTCAGAAGAGATTATTTTCACTCAGCAAATAGTTATTGATTGCAAAAATTCTTGCAATTTCCTCCAAAAGACAGAAAAAGGGCAGAAAATGTCCTCATAATACAAGGTCAGTATTACCATGATTTTTTAAAAAAGCCAGACAGATGTATCACAAGAAAAAATTACAGATCAATATGTTATAGATATAGATACAAAAATACTCAATAAAATATTGTTCAGTTAAATCCTGAAGCATATTATAAAGATTTTTTTCTTGCTTGTGCTTTCCTAAAAATACAAGAGTGGTTAAATATAACAAAATGATATAATCAGTTGACTCCACATTAGTAATTTAGGGAAAATACCCATATGTCTATCTTAGCTGAGATGGAAAGCTGATTTCATAAAATCAAATACCACTTCAAAATAAAAGCACTTGGCAACCTGGAAATAGGAGAGAAATTCCTTAACATGCTTAAAAGCATTTATGAAATATCACAATACTATAATCAGCAATGGAAGCCTGTGGCACAGTACTAGCCTAGCTGTGCATAGCTCTAGGCCCAATCCCAAGGACTAGAAAAAAGTGTAAGATTGAAAAATTTTGCTTTGGCTGAATGTGGCAGCACACAACCTATAATCTCAGCCCTCAGGAGACTGAGGCAGGATTGCCATGAGTTTTAGGCATACATACTGTAGCCCTTAGTCTAGGCTACAAAGTGAGTTCAAAGCTAACCTGAACTAAGTGGTAAGATCCTGTCTAAAAAAGAAAGAAAAAAAGTTTTCCCTTAACCTCAATAACAAGACAAAAGGGGCCAGGGAGATGGCTCAGTGGAATAAGCGCTTCCCTGGCAAGCATAAGGGCCTGGGTTCAATCCCCAGTTCTGCAATAAAAAAAGACAAGAATCGCTGTTTTATTCTTCTCAGAGGTGTGAGAGACAGACAAACAGAGAGAGAGAGAGAGAGAAAGAGAGAGAGAGAGAGTTTGAGACAGGGCCTTGTTATGTAGGTAACACTGGCCTTGAACTCACTGTGGAGATTTAGCTGGCCTTGACCTTGCGGAGATTCTCCTGCCTCAGCTTCCCAAGTGCTGGCGTTAGAGATGTGTTCAATTACAGCCAGTATTCTAGTCAAATTGCACTGAACATCACAGTGAAAGAAATTAGAGAAGAAGAAGAAATTGAAGACACTGACACTGGGAAGAAAGAGTAAAATTCTCATATACTTGAGCTGTGTAGAAAACCTTTAAAAGTTCACAAAACATTATTAGAACTAATAAATGAACTCCATGAAGGTTCAGTGTGTAAGTTCAATATATAAAATGAGTTATGTGCAATACATTAGCATTGCACAACCTGGAATAAATTAATAAAACAATTTATCTAAAGTAGCATTAAAATAATAAAATACAGAGAAATCAATTTTTTTTAAAAATGCAACAATAGCAAAGTGAAAATTATAAAATATTGGTGAAAGATATAAAAAAGATCACTTAAATAAATGGAACTATGTCCCATGTCTGTGAATTGGAAGATTTAGTAGGAAATGGTAATTCTACTCCAAGGGATCTATTCTGCAGAAATGTAAAAGCCAAAACTAATATTCATACTTAATTGGAAAGGTTCTTGAATGAACAATGAAAGCTTGGAGGAACATCAACGGCTCACATTCTCAAGTTATCAGCACTTTGTGTTAGTGGTATAAGGATATTTACTACATTGAGACAGATCTGTTAAATTGTTGAGTGTAAAGAAATGAACCGATAAAGTTATTAATGGGTATGTACAGGGGCTCAAATGAAAAGGGAACATTTGTTGTAACATTTGGAGATGTGGAGAACCAATATGTGCTATCCCCAAAGAATCCACCTTCACATACAGTTTGGACTGAAAGAAATGGTAGATGGAAGCAGCACACTCTACATATCCTTTTCCTTCCTGAAAGGAGGACGATATTTCAATTACAGCATTATCTTGGTATTTGACTGCTTTGAAACATCTGGAATTTAGTACAGGACACTATTTGACAAGAAAATTTTGTCCTAGTATTCAATGCTTTGTTGGTACTTGATGTGAAAGGAGAACTTGTGTCAACAGCCTCATGGCTCACCAGCAATATAATTTCTTTGGTAATCTTTTCAATCAATGGTCAGATAGGACAGAGGTGCCACTGTACTAGAGATGGGGTGTGGAGGCCTAGTCAGAACTCCAAAAACAGCACTTCTCAGCGAATTTTCCAAAACTAACTGTCCTAGTCAGGCCCCATGATAATAACACATTTTTCCTGATTACTACTGTTTCTCCAATCTAGTGCATACATAATCAGCTGTCACCCTTCCATGGGCATACATTTTTCATTTATGTTGCCCACAACCCAGTATGAATTACTAAATGAAAATACATAGGGATTTATCCTGTTAGTCTATAGCATGTACAATACCATAAAGGTGTGGAGGTATAACATTGCCTCCTCAACAGGCAAAAAAAAAAAAAAAAACCCAAGTGGCTGCCAAGTGATGAGTGGAAACCCAGAAGGTGGCCTCTCCGAATGCAATGGGGCACGTGTCACACAGGCGTGAGAAGGTGTGACGTGGTGTGGCCAGTGCGTTTTGTCATGTGGAGGAGGAACTGCTGTCCGAGAGTTCCTTTAACTGGCTCTCTACTCAAAAGTATTCCAGGTCCTTCATGCCTTCAGTGATGAGACAAGCCAAACACAGTACCAAGAAGTTGGTTTGAAAAGTGAGGGGTCAATGGGCATGGGAGAGACCAGCTCTGGAGAGCAAACTTGGGCAAGCAGAACAAGAGAAAAAGATAAAGGCAAAAATAAAAGTATGTAGTGTGGGCTCCCTCCCCCGCCCCACGGGGAGGCACTCTATCAAGCTCATGAAAGGAGTTTCACGCCATCCACATCTTGTGGGAACTCACGAGAAGGTCTGCACGTGGGGTTCTGGTGTCACCCTGGGATCTTGTGATTGACAGGTCCCACTCCTAGGACAATGTCTGCAGGCTAGCCTGGTCCTGGATGTGGATGTGGCCGGCAGGACAAGCTGGAGGGCCAAACTGCCAGCTTGGAGGAGTCCGGCCTCTGCAAATGGACATGCTGCAGACCAGAGGCCAGCCTGCACCTGGAGGCCTGCTGGAGCCTGGCTATGGAAGCAGCCCTGAGCTGAGCCTGAGCCTGGGCCTGGAGGCCGGCCTGGAGCAGGACATGGACCTGGCCCGGAGGCTGGCCTGGACCTGAGGTCGACCTGGCGGAGGAAATGATGCACACCAGAGGGTAGGCCTGGGCCTTGACTTGGATACAGTCCGGGGGGCCAGCCCAGGCCTAGTCATGGACACGACCTGGAGGCTGGCCTGGGGCTAGACTGAGACGTGGCCTGGAGGCCAGCGCGGGCCTG
>PVKA01038785.1:0-19994 GCA_004027165.1 Ctenomys sociabilis
AAAAAAAAAAAAAAAAAAAAAAAAAAAAAAAATCCCCAGTACCGCCAATGATAATAATAATAGTCCTTTGGTCATAGAAACAGAGGTTAGGCCTGCACTTTTAGGAATTTCTAGGGAGTACAGCAGACACCTGAGAGTCACCTGAGTGTGAGGCAGAGGTGGTCATTCCCATTTGGAATTGGGCTGCTTGTGGCTCTGTCTTGGCCATTAGAAGGACCACTCAAGGACAATGTCTGTTTGGCCAGCTGTGTCCCTCAGAGCCAAAGCCTCGGAGGAATTAATTGGATTTCTTAGCTTTTACAAGAATATGTGAAGATCCTTCTTCTAAGCAGTCAAAAGCACCGCCTGAGTGTGTGTGAGTAGTTATTTTTCCAGAGTGTCAGGGTTAGAGACCCAGCTGCATCTGGCATGTGTGGAACTGAGGAAATGGGCACAGTCTTCTCACCATGCCTCCTCCCTGTGGGCTCCTCTCAGTGTTTGTGGACTCTTTTCTCAGCCTTCTTTTATGCCTATGGGGGCAGAAAAGGCCAGAGTGTCTGCGGCTAGGATAAAGGGGTGCGGGGTTAGTATCTTGGCCTTGGTCTGAAGTGGAGATAGTATTTTGCAAGGGCCACCTGTGAGCCAAGTCCAATGCCAAAGCCGTGTGCAGCCAGCCCTGAATGAAGAGCTGGTGTGCTGGGTCCCAGGTCCAGTCTCCTGGGCTCCAGCATGTGTGTACAGGCATGGGGAGTCCCAGGCCCCACCAGGGACTTCCTGAGTCTTCTGTATTTTAAGAAATGGGCTGGGGAAATAGTTCAGTAGTATAAGTGCCTGCCTGGCAAGCACAAGATCCTGAGTTCAATCCCCAGTACCAAAAATAAAAAAATAACTAAGCTTTTTTAAAGGGGGGGGCAGGGATATAGCTCAGTGGTATAAGCCTGGCAAGTTCAACATCTTGAGTTCCATTCCTTGTTCTGCCAAAAAAAAAAAAAAAAAAAAAAAAAAAAAAAAAAAAAAAAAAAAAAAAAAAAAAAAAAAAAAAAAAAAAAAAAAAAAAAAAAAAAAAAAAAAAAAGTGGTTCATGTATATGCCACTGGGGTCTGGAAGGCTTTGGGAGCCAAGGACACTGAAGGGGTCCTGGCGACCTCACTTGAGCATCTTCTATGTCCTAGAGTGCTTTAAATCAGTACTTCTCACTGGGCATAGTGGTGCAGGCCTATAATCCCAGCACTCGGGAGGCTGAGGCAGGAGGATTATTGTGAGTTCGAGACCAGCCTGAGCTACAAAGTGAGTTTAAGGCCAGCCTGAACTGCAGAGTGAGACCCTGTCTCAAAAAAGACAAAAAAGAAAGAAAGAAAGAAAGAAAAAGCAGTACTTCTTGGGCTGAGTTAAAAGGACAGCATGTGGGGTGTTTCGTTTTGTCTTTTCATTTGCTTAGGGACCAATGAACATGACCAATCTGTGCAAGTCTGACAACATCAGAACTGGCCTATACCCTATTCAGAGAGGCAAGTCCACTGATCACATGTTCGAATGTGGTGCTAATGCCAATTTGCAAGGAAGGTTTGGAGATCCTTCCCTGTATGCTTTTTCTGTACTAATCTTGCTGAGGAGCCATAACTAGTTCTGTGTGGGTGGTCTGCAGATAATACTTTTAATGGCCCCAGTCTAGACTCCTGTCTTTGGAACCAAATAGATCTGGGTCTCAATCCTGCTGCTCTTGTGTACTTGCTGTGTGTTGTTGGGCAGCTGTTAAGCCTCTCAGATCCTTAATAATGCCCCCCCCCCACTTCATGGAGTCGAGTGAGGATTAAGCAAGAGCAGGTGGTGGCAGCATCATTATTTACTGTCTTGCAGCATCTAGACAGTGGCCTTGGGTAAGGGATAGCCTTGTTTTTAGGCAAACAGTGGGCTTTGATAGCAAAATAGTTTGGAGCAGACTTTTCCCCCAGGTAGATGTGGTAGCTTGAGCCTGTAATCCCAGCACTTTGGGAGGGTGTGGCGGGAGGAACACTGTATGTTTGAGGCCTGCTGGGCCACATCGTGGCACCCTGTCTCAAAACAAAACAAAGCAGTAAACCAACAAAAGAGAAAACGTTTTCTTCTTCATTTCTGGTAGGTTGGGCTGCTGTTAATGAAATTACTTTGTGTGAATTCAAACAAAACCCAGGATCAGAATTGGGACAGTGTCAGAACTTGTTTTTAAGCAGTAGAAAGAAGTAATAAACACTGGGTAGGAAATCCCTTAATCCTCTAGGAGCTGGTTGTTAACACTTTCTCTCCCTCCGCCCAGTGTGTTTCCTGATAGCCTCTCCCAAGCAGGCTGGGCAGATTTTCTTTCTTTCTTTCTTTCTTTCTTTCTTTCTTTCTTTCTTTCTTTCTTTCTTTCTTTCTTTCTTTCTTTCTTTCTTTCTTTCTTTCTTTCTTTCTTTTTTTTTTTTTGAGGAACTGGGACTCAAACTCAGGCCTTTGTGCTTGCCAGGGAAGTGCTTATTCTGCTGAGTCATCTCCCTGACCCCAGGTGGATTTTCGATGCTTGATTGCCTATGGAGTCCACCTGCCCTTTTGACACCCTTCAAGAGAAAGTCAGGTTGCCTCTTGAGGGCAACAAGGTGAAGGGAAAAAGTAGAGGACTCGACTGAATAAGGTTGGTGTTAGGAAGCAGCTTAGCAAAGCATTTTACATTTGGCTGTTGGTTCTTTGTCTTTTTGAGACAAGGTCTCAGTATGCAGTTCAGGCTGGTCTTAAGCTCACTTTGTAGCTCAGGCTGGTCTCAAACTCACAACAATCCTCCTGCCTCAGCCTCCCGAGTGCTGGGATTACAGGCATGCGCCACCACGCCCGGCTCTGGCTGTTGGTTCTTAACCTTTTGCTGGTCTCAGACCCCTTTGATAATCTAAGACCACTTCGAGGGGCCGGGGAGATGGCTCAGTGGAATAAGTGCTTCCCTGGCAAGCACAAGGGCCTGAGTTCAATCCCCGGTTCTGCAAAAATAAAAGTTCGATGCAGTCTTAGCGTCAGCGTGTAGGGAGTTGTATCTTTTCTCAGCTATTTGCTGGCTTGTTGACCTGGGGTAGAGTCATTTATCCTCTCTAAGCTGCAGGTTCTCCATCTATGAAATGAAAATAAGAATTGCACCTCCTGTCCAGGGTAATGGGAAGGTTAGGCGAAGTAATATGTGTACTTGTGTTGTGTGAATTACTACTATGTCACCTACAGAATGTCCTCTTGCCCTTTGTAGGAATCCAACCGTGGCTTGACGTGCCTTTGTCACAGGACAGCCGGTTTGGGCTATGGGCAGATGTGAGGCTCCCCTTGGATGGGTGAGGGCAGCCCTGAAACATTCCTGGGGAACCTGGGGAGTCTGGAACACTTTTTCTGGGAGGGAGACCCAACTGCCTGTGTGCAGTAGCCCAAGTGCTGGTGTTTCTCTTGGCTACAGACCTGGAGATCCCTGCCTCGCTAGCTCAGGAACTTCCCTGGACTAGCACAGCCCGAGGGCATGGTGAGGAGGGGAGGCTGGGCGGAGTGGAGGCACAGACGTTTTTTTCTTCCTTAATTAACTCTGGCTCTTGCGCTTCTAGGGCTTTCAGGCTCTCTGCATCCCCAGCTATTAGAGGGAGTGTTAACTGGGGTCAGGGCTGTGACAAGGCTTGGGGACTCTCGGGGACAGTGCACAGGAGGCGGAAGTGCCTTTGGGGCCTCCCACTGAGGGTTCAGCCTCCTGCTGCCTAGGCCTGCGTGCCCCTCGCTGCCCCCCTTTAGCTGAGCTGCTCAGAAACCCTTCGCTGCCCTCCTTAGAGCCCCATGCTCTCAGCTGCGCCGTGAGATCGGCGGGAGGCGAAGGATTCCAAACATTGCCTCCACCGGGCCTTAATTACATTAAGCACAAAGCGGCAGTGCCAGGCCTGTGCTTTGCCGTCGCAGGAACAATTGGCAGTCTGTTCTCACGGCCCGTTTCCCCAGCTGCGCCTCCCTTTCATGTCAGCCTCATTCCCAGGAACCTGAGGCTCAAACCTCCTCACTTCTCTTGTTTCTTTAGCGTTCTGGCCTCCCTTCCCGGCCCGGGAAGGCAGGCGCAGAGGCAACCTGGGAGGCTGTTTCTCCGGATCTTGAAGCAGGCTTGTCCCACCGCTTTTTCAGAGCTCATGTGCTTGAGCACCTTGGAAAGATCACGCAGGCACTTGTATGGTTTTGCTTCTGATTTGTGTATTGTCCCTTCGAAGGGGAAGCAAAATGGCCCCACTTTTTAATGACACTGCACGAATCGTAATGATATCCCCATTTGTTTAGAAATTGCTAGATTGTGTGTATGTGTGTGGTATGGAGGATGGAAACCCAGAGGTGTCCTACCACTGAGCTACACTCCTAGTTCTTTTGTTAAGTTTGAGAAGAGGTCTTGAAAAATTGCTCCTGGTGGAATTGAAATTTGGGACCCTCTTGCCTCAGGGCTGGGACTACAGGTGAGCACACTATGCCCAGGAGAAATTGCTGGTTTTTAGAAGTGCCATTTCATACATTTCTCTAGGGTCTGTCCTCATGTTGACGGCTTTCAGGGGAGTGAAGGGCTTGGGTGACAGGCCCTGGCAGGTCTGCCTCTCCGGGTCAGTGCTCTTTCCTCCTGCCTGCCTTGGTTTAGCGAGTGTGACATTTTACATTCCTGTCTGCCATCTCCGAAGGAATGCCACTGCTCAAGGCCATCCAGAAAGGGCACCTGTGGTGAATTTGTAGGGGAATCCCTGGAAAACTACTTTCCTTAACTGTCCTTTCTCTGGCTCCGTAGAGGACTGGGATATCCCCTTTTCCCATTCAAAATCTGCAGAAAAGCACATTCTCTGGCCCTTGCCTTGTCCCAGGGGCTCTGGCCCCCAATGCAGGCCTCCTGACCCTGTGACAAGGACAGGAAGCTGGAAGAGCATGGGGCCCTCAGCCCCAGGGGGACCCCTGTTGCCCTGGGCCAGCCACGGACAGCGATTACAGACAGCTGAGCATGAGCTCTGGGCCTCTGCAGCGCAGCCCCCGTAATTAGCGTCTTTGGAGACAGCTGTAGCAATTGCCTGGTCTTTAACCCCCTTGCTTCCTCACGTAAGCACATGGCTTAGGGACCTGCCATTCTCCCTAACCAGGGAGCCTCCCCTCCCCAGGAGGCTCCTGAGCCCCATATGGTGGAGCTTGTCTCCTTTCTATCCCTGTGCAGGGGGTGGCAGCTCAGGCAGGACTCTTCTGTACTGAGGGTCTCTAAGGGACACTGGACTCCGCAAGGCAGCTGTCTTCTGCCCGATGCCTGGGGCGGAACACCTGATTACCGGTTTCACTTTGATGTCTTTTGCCAAGCTCCTTTAGCACACTTGAAAGACAAATGGCTTTTGTTTTGCTCCCAGGAGAGTTTCATCCCCCTGGGAAGGCTTTCGGGTCCACAGGCGACCAGAATAGCCCCTGGGCCGCTGGGCTGCTGTGTCCCTGAGAGCTCCTGGTTGAGGGCTGCCTGCTGGCATGAAGAAACCGAGCAGGTCTTCCTGCAGCCCAGACACACTGACTAGGGATAGGATGTGGTCTTGCCTCTGGGTAGTTTATGCCTCATTCCCCATAAAAATTGATCACTCTGACAATGTAAAACTGTTTCTGATAGCATTTGATTGTAGTCCCCACTGTTCTGTTTGTTCATTTATTTACTGCAGAATCGGGGATTGAACTTCCCTTGCGCTTGCCAGGGAAGCATTTATACCACTGAGCCACCTCCCGGGCCCCTCTGTTTTTAAAATGTATGTAGATTTTAAAAGTTGGTTGCGATCTGATAGATCTGATACCATGCCTTGAATGTTTTTGTGTAATGCTACATGTGAGTATTTATTTTATGTATTTGGTATGGGATCTCACTATGCAGCTTGGACATGTAGTGACCCTCCTGTTGTAGCCTCCCCAGTGTTGGGATCACAGGAGTGTTCCACTACACTGGGTGAGGGCTGCAAATGCCTCACCAGGAACCTTTGATCCATGCAGGCCCAGACCTATCCCGAGGCCTGGTCCTGGAGCTGTGGTGCCAGGAATCAAACCGTGGTCCCTGCACTTGCCTGACCAGGCATTTAATCCACTGAGCTATCTTGTTGGCCCACTATATATATATATATATATATATTTTTTTTTTTTTTTTTGGTTTGGTTTTTTGAGACAGTTTCGCTGTGTGGTTCAGGTTGGAGTTGAACTCATGACGTACTCTGGGCTGGCCTCAAAGTTGTGGTAATCCTTTTGCCTCAGCCTCATGAGTGCTGGGATCACGGGCATGTGCCATCTTGCCTGGATATATATATATAGTATGGCTTTAAAATTATTTTAAATGGCTGTGCAATATTTCTTCCTGTGACTCTACCATTGCCATCCCTCCCCTACGTCTGTATTGTAAGCCTTGAAACTTTATGGAGCAGGGAACTCAGGAGCCATTGTCTGGGTTCCACAGGTGTAATACTGATACAGGGTGGGGCCCCTGCCTAAATCCCATCTTGTCAAGATGCTAGGCCCAAGGACCAGGCTATAGGATAGATCTGGGCATGCATGGATCAAAGGTTCCAGGCGAGGCATCTGCAGTCCTCAGCTCTGTGTTTCTTGGAGTGGTCATCTCTATTCTTTTTTTTTTTTTGGCAGAACTGGGGGTTGAGTTCAGGCCCTTGTGCTTGACAGGCAAGTGCTTATTCTACTGAGCCATCTCCCCAGCCCATGTCTGTGTTCTTGAGTTCTTGGGATGTTTGACTCTTCCCTGAAATGCTGGTCTTTCTCCCTGGATGGCCAGGTATAACACACCTTGCAGAGAGACTAGGCTGGTAGAAACTGTCTGGGGCCAGGGGTTCCTTAGCTTCCCTCCTTAGAGGAGGGATCCCTCCCTTTTCTCTCAGCAGTCTTGATTACACTTAATAATCATAACAATGAATAATAATTACAATAAGCCTTGTCCATTGTTCTTGGAGGCATAAAGACATTTCCAGTTTCCTTTTTTTGCCCCCATGAAAGGATGAACTGAGTCGCTGAGAGATTTGAGTTTTGAGCCACAATGTAAGCCAGTAGGAAGATTGGATGGGTTACACTTCCATTCCTAGCTTTGTTCTGTGTGGGTTTCCTACTTGTTACCTCTTCAGCCCGAATTTCCTCCTGTGTACGGTGAAAATAGTGATGCCTGGCTTCTTGCAAAGTTGGTACGGAGGTCAAGTGGAAGTATTTCTGTGAAACCGCCCGGCACATAGTTGGTGCCCAGTCAGTGTTGTATTTGTTGATGTTCAGGGTCACAAAATACACCAACCTCAAAGGCGGAGGGCTGCACACCCAGCTACCTCCCCACACATGCTTCCTCAGAGCCCCTGCAACTGTTCCCTTACTGAGCCAGCTCCAGGCAGGAAGCTGTCCTGCTTGGCTGAGCAAGGAATCTGGTGATCCAGAGTTGCTCAATAGCAACTTCTGGCTGGGACATCCTGTCAGGCCATGATCTCCTGCATATTGCCCGTCAGAGGGAAAGTAACAAAGTCCTTTCCTGTTTGACTTCTCCCTTACCTGAGCTCAGAATGCAAGGTGTGGAGATGCCAGTAATGTGCTAGTGGCCAACAGAAAGCCAAAGAGTATTCTGGGGACAAGGTTGGGTTCTGAGTCTCTGCACCCTGATCTGAGGTCATATGGTTGTCTGTGTCCAGAATGCGGAGCACTGCAGCCTGGCTGGGCAGACAGTTGAGGCTATGCATAATCTATGCACAACCTCTCTAGCTTTTGGCCCATGACCCGAGTTTTGGGTGACTTTCTTCCTGAGGTCATAGAGAGCAGCATCATTTGGGTGCTGGTCAGAAGTGCCTCCCCCCCACCAGACCTAGTGAGTCAGGCTCTACATCCTGGGAAGACACCTGGAAAGTTCATATGCTCGTGTAGCACTCAGCCCCAGGTGCACATTAGAATCTCCTGGAGAGCTTTAAAAAAATACAGTGTTTCCATAAGACCTAGTGCCAGAGCAATGAATCACAGTCAGCAAGGATAAGATCTGAGTAATGGGACTAAAAAGAGAAAAAAATTCCTGATATGACTCTCAGGCACAGCTGGACTGGAGAATTGATTTAGACTTGGTCTCAGTGTGGGTAGTCTTGACAGTACTAATTGCTGTTTGGAGAGCTCCTGTTAGTCAAGGAGAGTTTTATCCAGCCTGCCATCTGCATGTCAAACCCAACAGCTCCCTGTCTTTCTAAGAGAGAACTGCAGCTCAGCAAGGTGAACTGAGTCCTCTCTGCTCTAGTGGGCTGGAATTGTGGGCCTCACAGCTTCCTGTTTTTTGTTCTGTGGCTTGAACCCTGGGGTCTTTGCACTGAGCTATATCTTCAATCCTTATTTCTTATTTTGAGATAGGGTCTGGCTAAATTGCCAACTTTGCCGGGCTGGGCTTGAATTTGCCATCACAGAGTGTTGGCATTGCAATACTCTCTGTGCACCTTCTCTGGCTTTGCCCAGGCTTTCTTTGCTATGAGTACTGTCATCGATGCTTCTCAGTGTCTAAACAGGTCTGGTTCTCTGTGGAAACTCTGGCTGCAGATGCTTTCTTTCCTTGATTGTAATATTTTCAGATCATGCTGCTTTAAGATTGTTCAGTTTGAGGAAAAGTACAGTGACTTTAATCCTCAGATGTACGTCTCCTGGGGTGAAGGGTCAGAAGGGTTGAGGTCAGCGACAGACATGTTGTAAGCAAGTGATAGAGAAGTCTTAAGGAAAGGGTGCATTTCCAAAAGCCACACAGAGAGCATGGAATTTGGGGACAGACAACCGTACTCAACTCTATTTTAGCTAACTATAAGGGTTGGGGTGCCCAACTACACTTCCTGCCAGACAAATTAGCAGTAATGACTCTTTCTACTTCTGCTAATCTGAGTTCTAAGATTCAAAGATGAGAAAGAAAGGAAATATTGGCCCAAATCCAGAGAAACTGCAGACCCCAAGTGCCTGGCTCTAAGGGCAGCTGTGTGGCAGTGCTGGGGTCACAGACAAGAGTCACAGAAAGCCACACACAGTGCAGCTGCTGTGCCAGAGAGGAGAGGTCCAGAAATAAAAACCTTTTGATCCTCAAGCCTGCAGAGACGCCAGGGGAGAAGGGCAAAGAAAACGGGCTGGACATTGAGAAACAACCCTTGGTTTGAACCATTTCCAGGCCCAACTTGTAAGTTCGAATAAGGATTTGAAAATCAGCCCAGGGCTTCCACAGATTCTAAATCCAGGTTACTACATCTTCCTTATAAAGTAATGGAATATGTGTGTTTAGGGAATGGAATGAGTAAGGATAAACGTTCCATTGCTTTTCCTCCCTCTCTTCATCAAAACTGTTGGCCCTCGGACTGCACGGCACCCTGCAGCTCTTAAGACCATTTATGCATCTCACTACCTGGAAGATCCCCGCACCCACCCCACAGGGTTGAAGGGGCCGTGGGTTCCGTGTGCCGTGGCAGAGGGAGCTTGGGTCTGTAGATGGGACCCTTGAGACTCCACAGCAAATGAGAGGCAGAGCCGGGGCTTGAATCGGTCTGATTTCCTGCCACCCACTCCACAGAGAGAACCACTGAGGTTGGGGGCTTGGGGCAACTCCTTCTGGCCCTTTCATAAAAAGGCCTTTTGCATGTGTTGCTGGTAGGTTGTTAGAATCCCTTAACTGTCTCACCTGATTTAATTGTCACCTGGGTGTGTGCGTGTGGAGAAAGCAAATGTTCTGATATTACCTTCAGGACATCGGTGCATCGGAGCAGTAACTCTCAAGCCTGGGCGTGGTGTGAATCGCTCACAGATTTTGCCGAAATGCAGCTTCTGATTCTGTAAGTTTGTGTAGGTCCTGGGTTCCTGCTTTGCCAGTGAGTTGATGTAGATGCTGCTGCTGGCCAAAGGGTGACTGAGCGCAGGAGGGAGTTTCAGAGTCTGGGCTATGGAATCCAAGGACCCACAGCAGGCACAGTGGCTCACACCTGCAACTCCAGCTACTTAGAAGGCTGAGGCAGGAGGACTATAAGTTTGAGGATGGCCTGGGCAACTTAAAGAAAAAAGAGATCCTATCTCAACTTTTTTTTTTTTTTTTTTTTTTTTTTTTTGGTGGAACCAGGGATTGGTTCAGGCCCTTGTGCTTCCAGGGAAGCACTTATTCCCCTGAGCCATCTCCCCGGCTCCCTCTCTCAACATTTTTAAAAAGGATATAGCTCAGTGTAAAGTGCCCCTAGATTCAATTTCTAGTACCATTAATGAAACAAAATGAAACACCCAGGTTTACTGAGCCTTTAGCTGCTGGCCAAGTGAGCAAAGCAAGTACCTAAATGTCTGCTACCTATGAATCAGGAGTAAGCATGGAACCTGACTTGTGGGCTTGCTGTGAAAACAAAATGAGCTGGAGCTTGGTGCACAGTGAGCAATCAATGAATATTTGTTATTAATATTGTTGAGAGGCAAATAGTAGACAGTGGTCCAAGCAAAACAAAAAATGCTTGCTGGTTAACTGCTGTTTGGGGCCATGAGTGCCGCTGCATATATATATTTGCTACAGGGTCTCTGTAAGCTCAGACTCATAATGATCCTCCTGTCTTGGCCTCCCCAGTGCTGGGATTACAGGTGTATTCCACCATGCCTGGTTTTATGGCTGGCATAGCATGCAGTACTGGGGATTGAAACTGGGTCCTTGCCCTTGACAAGCAGGAACTTGGACCACTGAGCTATCACCCTAGCCCCCATTATTCATTAATAGCCTCCTTATCCTCATCACCAGAGTTTTCAGTGTGTCTTGGGTGGTATTACACCCAGATATTGTGTGGAAACTGAGACTCGGGGAGTTTGGGTGACTCAACCAGATTCACACAGCCAAAAGGCAGCACAAATAAACTGGTACCCAGACCCAGGCCTGAGTTTGCTGTGTACCTGCAGCTGCCTTCCCTGCAGAGCTTTCTACTCCAAAGCCAGATCTCTTACCAAGGGAGTGGGGCCCTTGAGTGGCTCCAGGGAATTAAAACAAGGGACTTCAAACTTTTTCCACTCCCACAGTTTTTGAAAAATTGTGGATCCTTTTATACATTTTTTTTAAGTACTGGGGATTGAACCCAGGGGCACAGGTTATCACTGCACTATGCTCCAAGCCTTTAAAATTTTATTGTTGTTTTGAGACAGGATCCTGCTAAATGGCCATAGGTAGATTTGAACTTGCAGTGCTGCTACCTTAGCCAGACCAGATGTGCTCCACCACTCTTTTTTTTTTTTTTTTATAAATTTTTTTTTTATGTATTTGGTACAGGGTCTCACTGCACAGCTTGGACTCATAGTGATCCTCCTGTTTTCAGCCTCCTCAGCCTCAGCACTGGGATTACAGATGTGCACCACCATGCCTGGTCTCAGGGCCTGTCTCAGTGTGCCATGTGGTGCCAGGGATCGAACCCAGGTCCTGTGCTCACCTAAGCAGGCACTTAGTCCACAGCTATCTTGCTGGCCCTGTGCCACCACTCTTGTCTCACTGTTTTTGTTGTTGTTTGTGTTTTCTGGTTTTGTTTTTGTTTTTATGAGCCAGGGACTCAGTATATAGTACAGGCTGGTTTTGAACTCGCTCTAGTCCAGGCTGACCTCCAATGTGAGGCCTTCCTACCTCAGGCTCCTGAGTGCTGGGATTGTAGGCATGCTTTGCAGCACCTGGCGTGGCTCACATGTTTAAACTGACATGCCCTATGTGGCACCTCCTTGATTTACCTGTGTTTTTGCCAAAGCCTTAAAAGATCTGCACACTTATCCCAGGCAGGGATGGAAAGTGGCTGCTGTAGTCCTCATTGGTAAAATTGGATCTCATTGCAGGACCAGTCTGTTGCAGTTTGAGTCTGACTCCTTTTTTTATTTGGTGAATTGTTTCAAACAGGTGACCCTGTGTTAGTGCATTCCTTCCTAATTTTAATCCTAAAGCAAGCAGGAGGCTTGATAGGGCAAGGTAAGATAAGGTCAAGCCCCTCCTCAGTGTCTCAGGCAAGTGCTCTGTCCTCCTGGGGGCATCCCAGCAGGGACATCCTCCCGTTGGACAGGAAGCCAACCAAGGTGGAGGTGTCTTGGGCAAGCCATTGGTGGGGGGTCACTGGGGAGAAGGATCCAGGGAACCCAGCTGGTTCCCAGCACATCGATCGGTCTTAGGAAGGAGTGCTGGGGGCAGTGGACTCCCTGGAAGCCATCCTTTCCGAGCACCCCGAGGGTTCCCTGGATGTTTTCTGCTGGGAAAACCACTCATCTCCAGATGAGAATCCAAGCACCCTCTGTGGGCCTGACACGAAGTGTGCTCTGTGAAGACTGCATTGCTCATTCCAGACCCCGTGGGTCCCCGGGAATATTCACCACAGCTGAGCCCGCTCCTCCGACTGGCTCCTTGGTGACGCCTGGATGCGCACCTGCCTGCATTCCTCCTTCAGGGAGATGGTGGGGGCCTCACCCTGTCATGGTACCTCTTTGTTTCAGAGAGGCAAACTGAGGCCCAAGTCAGGAGAATGATTTCAAGGCCACAGAGCAATTCATGTGCCTCAAAAGAAAGCCAGCTGGCCTTCCTGGAAGAGGCATTACAAGCCAAAAACACCTTGGCTGGGTTAGAGAGCTGGTCATTAAAATTTGGCCTCCACTTGGGCACCGTATTGACCTCCCTGGGCCTGTTCCTCCATTGCTCACTGGGGAAAGAACGGCCCCTGCTTCCTGAGGTGCTCAAGAGCATGAAGGGCCTCTCCGTCCTCCTGACCATTTTCCTGCAGCATGCTCAGGAGGTAGGACTGCTGCTACCCTTAGTTTCTGTTCCCCACAGGGCTTAGAGTTAGGCAAGACCTAGTGCAGTGGCCTTCTAGGAGTCTCCAAGGGCAGGGTAGGTGCGTGTATGACCTTGTCCCTTCCCCGGATGACAATGTGTGTGCAGAGGTATTTGATAATGACACCTGGTGAAGGCAGGGGCAAGCCAAGGACACTTGTGAATGCCCTTGACCCTGGGCCATGTGCTGAACAAACTGTTAATAACCTCTGGCCTCCACCAGAGGAGACTTTGAGCCTCCTCTTGTGGCCCTGGGGAGGGGAGGGCTGCTTCTCATATATTCCTCAGTTCCTTCTGGTGGCTTGGAGAGTTCTCTGTTGTCCCCCAGGATTCCCCATCTGTGGCCACCTGAAGGGCCCATTGGACACCTGCTGCTGCCCAGCCCCCTCTGCTCCTCCAGGCCCCCTGTCCCTTCTGTTGGATGGCCTCCCAGGCACCCAGCTCATCCTTGTCTCAAAGCTGACTTGTGGCCCTCTCAGCAGATGGTCTTGGAAGCAAGTACTGTCCCCGTGCAGCTGTCCCTCCCATTACACATCTTGTCATCTTTTACAGACATCCCCCTGGCAGTTCTTCCAGGGGTCCTGCCTTTTCCGCTGCCTCAGAAAAGTAAGGAGACCAGAGGAACCTCACCAACCCACTGTGGGGTGTTCCCAGGAACTTCTTTGTTGAGCAAAGAAGCCTTCTGTGAAATGAATAATCACTCACTTTGGCTTCCAGTTCAGGATGTTTTTGCTCAGGGTCTTTCTGAAGATTTAGGGCCCTGAAGGCAAGTCTGTAGGCCTGGAGAAGGTGTAGGTCACTCCCTCCCTCTCTGCCCACTGAAAGGACTACCGTGTGGCTTCTAGATCTGCTGATTACCTTTTATCTTTCCGTTGTCTTCCTGTCGGGGTTCTGGCTGCCAACATCGATCACAGTGGCCCGGAAGGTGGTGACGGGCTTGTGTTTTTTTTTTTTTTTCACTCTGTTTTGTTCTTTCACTTGGCCAATTGTGTCTCCATGGAAACAGGTGCAGCCTTTGTGTTGCCTTTGCTTTGGGCAGATGAATGTGGAGTGGAAATTTCTTTTTTTGCTTCCCACCCCCTCCCCTCTTTGGGATCAAAGAGGTAGGTGAGGGCATCACAAGCAGGGACTGCCAAGAGGTCTTGTGGCAGCCTGGGAGGCAGGGGTCAGTCTTCTAGTAGGGACACCGCAGCGTGGCTCCTGCCCTGGCCTACCCTGCCCTACGTGGTCTTGCCCTGGCTTCTGGGGCCATCAGTATGGAGTGGGGCATGCAGTGATTTATAAACGCTCTCAGCCCCTTTGCCCACTGTTCCCTCCGAGGCAGCTGCTGGTCCTCTGCAGTGGGTTGCTGGGCAGGGTTCAGCAAGCCGGCACCAGCTCTGCTGCTTTGGTGCGACCCCAAGGGCAAGGCCTTTGGCCTTTTCAGGCCTTGGCTTCTTCTGAGTGCTTGGGAGAGGTTCAGAACTCGAGAAGACAGGGCTTTGGTGACGGGATTCTCTTTGCCTTCAGGAAAGTCCTAGCTGGAGAAATGCTGCCATTTTTTTTTTTTTTTTTTGTCCTGTGATCAGTAAGAAATTCTGTGTTGGATTCCTCCCATTGAGTTGCTTATTGGAATGAAACTTGCAGAATGACACTCCCTGTTCAGACTTCCCTCCTGCCTATAAAGCCAGCCCCCTTGGGGCCTATAGCTCTCTGCCTTCCCAGGCTAATGACAACCAACCTATTAGGGGACCTTCTGTTCTAGGCCAAAGCTCAGGTGTTGGTTTGAGCAGTGGGGGAGCAGGGGGTGATCTCAGATCTGCTTTGTGTCCTTGAGGTCCTTGCAGAGTTTCAGGCCCCAGAGGGCAGCAGGCAGACAGGGGCTTCCCGCATAGGTGCTCTTCGCTCTTCGGCCTGAGCCATTCGCCTGCCTGCGCCTGTCTAGCACTGCTGGTTTGATGCACTGTTGTCCAACAGGTGAAACAGGTGGCTTTTGGCAGGAACACCTGTGCTTACTTTAATGCTGTCACATGAATCTCATTGATTAAATCAGCAAACTCCAAACCTTACCTTCAGTTAAAAATTACTTCATGTTATTTATTTTTGTATCAGTGATTGAACTCAGGACCTTGTGTTTGCCAGCAGGTGTTTAAGCCACTGAACTATCTCCCCGGCCCTATACTTCATTTTTAATATCTGAATTTTCAGTCCGACTGCTTGTTAAATTCAGCCAGGGATGCATGCATGATCTCTGATTTTTGCACTGTCCAAATGCCCCTCGTGTGACTGCCAGGTGGAGCCTGAAGAGACCTCCGAGCTTGGGGGCTGATGCCTACCTGGCAGTGAGGGCCAAGTTGTCCCGTGTGCCTACGGCATGGGTGCTTTATCTAGCTGCACCTTTCACAGCTCTATTCTGGGAAGACACGGAGGGTACTCAGAGCCTCTAATACCTCTACCTGTACAGAGAGATTTTTCCTGGACTGTCACCTCAATCCCATTTTATTGTGTTCTGTCTAAGAAAAAAAGCCAGTAAAGAACAAGCACCCTTAATACTTTACTGAAAGATACTTAAATCTCTCCTCAGCCTTGACCAAACACACCCAGTGTTTGGGGAGTGCCTCCTGAGCTTCTCTCTCCTGTGTGTGGAACAACACTGAGTTTCCTGTTGGTCTAATGAGGGGCATAGTAGCTGCCTCGCTGGGTTGGTGTGAAAATCAAATAAAGACAGCGGGGCTGTGCCTTGCCAAGCATTTGGCATATGGCTCATTTTCAGTTGAATCTGAGCATGTTTTATTTCCTGACCACTTTTATGCTGCTTAGGGCTCCTGCTTTGCTTCCCAGCCTCTCCTGAGGAAAGCACCAGGGACCATCCCTCTGTCTCCATCTGTCTGTCCATCCTCACCGGTCTGAGGCTGGGCCTGGAGAGGCCAAGGAGGGCTGCTGTGGGGCACACCTTTCTGTGGCCACAAGCCTGAGCCTGTGGGCTTGGACACGTGGATCCTTTCTCCCTCCTTGGGGAGTTCAGGCGTGGGAGAGAAAAGCCTTCTCTCCCAAAGCATCACCCCTGTCACCATTTCTTAGTTGACCTCTGGGGCTTCCAGCCAGGAATACTGATTCCTAGGCTCTCTCTGCATGCAGCAGGATCCTTGCAACATCATCGAGAGTGGCCCTCAGGAGAGACATGCCATCGATCCTGCTCTGTGGACAAAAACTTAGATCCATGCTCCATTCAAAGAGTGAGGCTGTGGGGACACTGTGCCCACTAAGTTATAGGGAGTAAGGACTCTGGAGGCAGCTGCTTCCCTCAGGTTTTCTTCCTTTGCCCTTTGAACCACAGCCATTGTGTGGTGTTTACCTCTGTCTCAGTCTTCCCAGTGGTACACAGGAAGCATCAATAAAAGCCTGGGTTAGAATTTCCCTAGAGCATTGAAACATGCCCAGTGTGGATCTACTTGCTTTTGCATATTCTGCTCATCCTTTCTTGGAGTCAACATAAGTACTTGCTTGCCTGCTGTCTAGGAGGCAGTGAGTTACGTGCTGGGGACAAGGAACTGAATGAGACCCCCAAAATACCCCCTTCCAGGTAGGTATTGTCTGCTAGGGCCACCAGTAATGACATTTGTGGTGTCACATGACTGGGACCCAGATCCTGAAGCAGAGTCACAGTCACTAAGGGTGAGTGAGGCTGCTGGGGTGAGGATTTAGGTCTTGGGATGAGGGACATGTGCTGGGACAGATGGTCAGAAGGAAGGATACCCCAAGAGCTGATGCAATGACAAGCTCCCAGGGGACTTGACTGATGTGCGGAGGATGCCTTTTCCTGTATGCAAACATCCTTGAGATCGGAGGCCTACACAGGGTGGACTTCAGCATTGGTACTGCTGCGCCCAGCTGACCCTTGGGCTCTGGCCACATGCTGCAGCCCTGACCATCGATGAGGCCCTCACTCTGGGGTCCCCTAAGTAGGAGCAGCTGGAACACCCCAAACTTCTTTGATTTGCTCAAGACATGGGGGCAGGGTCGGATGCATCTCAAGGGATTCTGGTTCAGCAGAGAGGGCTGGAGATCCCCAGAGACTCCAAGGCACCCACTGTTTGGGAGGCTGGTGTGTTGATGGAGCTGCCCCTCCTAGGAGCTGACATCATTGGCATTACCGTGTGTGTGTGTGTGTGTGTGTGTGTGTGTGTGTGTGTGTGTTTGAGAATGACACAGGCTTGCTCTTCCTGGCTGGCACTGAACTTCTATGCAGCCTGGCTGACCCCGACTGTGACCTTCCTGCCTCAAGTCTTAGTGTTGGGATTATAAGCATGTACCACAATGCCTGACTCTTTTCCTTCTAATCTCTCCTTTTATTCCTCCAAAGGTAATCTTTACCATCTCATTTTTTGGGTTTATATTCTGTGCGAGCTGGTACTGTAGATTGAACCCAAGGCCTTTGTGCTGAGCTCCATCCCCAGCCCTTTTTTGTTTTTAACGTTGAGATCAGGTCCAAGTCCCCAGGCTCACTTTAAGCTTGTGAGCCTCTGACCTCAGCCTGTCAGAAGGCTGGGACTACAGGTGTGTGTCACCCTGCATATGTTTTTTGAGTAGTACACGCTAGTGGATCATGAAACAGGCCTAAGAATGAAGGTTGTCCATGGTCAAGATGAAGCCGACATCCACCTTCCAGAGCATGGGGGCTCTTCAGCCTGCACTCATGTCTTGCTGGGCAGAAGGCCTCAGTGTCTGGGCCATCGGCTGTGGGGACAGATGGGGCAGGGTCTTCCTAGGCCACACCGCCCTTTCCCAGGGAGGCAGTCAGTATCTTGCCTCCCTCCCGTGGAGTCCAGGTCTGTATACCCGCAAGCATTGTTCCCAGTTGCTCTGCCCGCTTGCCTGGACATCTGTTTTCTTAACAATGTCTCCCATAAACCCTGTCTCCCCCATCCATGGTGCTGAGCTGGGGAATAATACAGCCTACAGCAGGTGGCCAAACTCTCACCATGGTTACATGAGGGTGTGATGGCAGCTGTGTGTGTGTGTGTGTTGGTGGGCACCAACACCTGCCTCTGGGGCCAAGGCAGAGGCCTCATGTGTGTGTATGTGTGCGTGTGTGTTCAAGTCTATAGGCTGAGGGTGGGGGCCATCTGGCTGTCACGGGGAGAACTCCTCATGGAGCTCCTTCTGTAGGCCTCTGCTGTAATCCATGTCTCTAATTCTTGCTGTCTGTGAAGAAAAAAGGATTTTTAAATATTTAGGAAAGGGTGTACAGGGCCTCACTGTGTAGCTCAGACTTATAGTGATCCTCCTGTTTACAGCCTCCCAAAAGCTGGGATTATAGTGCGCCACCATGCCCAGTCTCAGTCACTGTCTCAGTGGGGTCAGCCAGCATGGCAGGCTTGGGGATTGAATTCGAAGCCCCTGCATCTGCCTAAGCAGGCACTTTAATCTGCTGCACTATTTGGTCGACCCTAGGATTTTTTTTTTAATGCATTTTTAATTAAGTTTTTGCATGACACTGGAGATTGAACTCAGGGCTTTACATGTGCTAGGCAAGTGTTCCACCCCTGAGCTATGTCCCCAAAGAGGTGGTTATCTTGCGCATCCTGATGCATAATAGGTGCCCAGCGAGGGTAATAATCAGAGGTCTTCATGTGAGAAGCACCAGAAGCCTGTGGTCTGACTCACTTCACCTGGAGGTGAGGACAGCTTTCTGGATAGTGACAGGTCCCTGAGGAAATGTCTGTTCCAGTGTCTGCACTTAAGAGCTGAGAGGATGCAGGAGAGGCTCAAGGGAAGCAGACTGCAGGCGCCATGGAGACCCGAGAAACTGAGCTGGGGGGAGGAGCAGCGAAGGCAGGATGGGCAAGGCTGGGGACACATTCAGTCCACTGCCGCGCTGTAAGTGCACTCTTCTAGAAGGTACTTCCAGATAGATGACTTGGCCCCTTGTGGTCACACTCTGATATTGTCATTGTGGGAAACAAAGAGGAACAGGTTGCAGAGTTCAGGGTAACAATTGTGCAGGCACACTGGTCCCTTCGGGTCCCTTCCTGGGTCTTTTTTCTTATGTGGTTGAAAGCACACTGTATATGTCTATCTGTGCCCTGTACACTTTGCATAAGAACGTGTTATAAATATTTCCCCATGTGGTTCCAGGCTCATCTCTATTTATTGTCACCACAGTCCAGCAAGTTGGGCATTGCATGTAGCGAAGGTTCAGAGCCGAGAGCAGCCTTGCTCCATGCACATCTTTTTTTTTTTTTTTTTGCAGAACCGGGTATTGAACTCAGACCCTTGCACTTGCCAGGCAAGTGCTTATTCTCCTGAGCCATTTCCCCAGCCCCACTCCATGAACTTCTGACTGGGAGAAAGTGACAGCTGAGCAGCCTGGGCTGTAATCCTCGTACTGTATGAGGCTGGGGCAGGAAGATCACAAATGAGAGCCCAGTTTGAACAGTTTAGTGACCCTGTCTCAAAAATGTTTAAAATAGGAGGGGGCTGGGGGTTGTTGTGGGTTCAATTCCCAGTACTGCTATGGCTGGTGGGGGAGAGCAAGCGATTGATGCAAAAGTCAGCTCACGGCTCATGGAAAGGGTTTTCGAGTGACTGACAGATCTTGTTTCTTGCGATGGTTAGTTATGAGGTATTTGGTGATAAAATTCATCAAGCTTATGTGTTTCATGGAGATTTCTGTGTCAGTTTTATTTAATTTAAAAAGGTCAAAGTTAAAAAGGAACTCACTCTAGGATCCTTGAGCACAGCCAGGGTCATAGGTTCTCCTCACCCCTCCCCTCTGCTTCCTTTTCTTCCCTTCCCCTTCCCCATCCCTCTCTACCCCCCCTCCTTCCCTCCCTTCACCTCCTTCCCTAGCCCCACCTGCACCCACACTTTGTGTATAATTTGTTTAGCCTCCCCCGACCCAACCTCAGTCTGCTGCTTATGGAAAAATAGTGCAGATTTATAGGTCCATTTGGTTGGCCTTCAAGGCCAGGGTGAGACCCGCTGGAAAGAGACAGTGCTGCTGCTTTGACACAGAAATTCTTAGGAAGCCTGCTTTCCTTGGGGAAGACGGACATGCACCACCAGGTCCTGTGCTGCACAGGGCGGGGAGCCCAGTCTCTCTGTGTCTGGTTAGTTCAGAGCTCCAGGCCAAAGACTCATGTACTCTTCACGGTCACTTCCTTCCCCTGACCATGCATTCCTTGAAACAGCATTTCTTTTTTTTTTTTTTTTTTTTTTTTTTTTTTTTTTTTTT
>PVKA01038786.1:0-19976 GCA_004027165.1 Ctenomys sociabilis
AGGGCGGGGGGGGGGGGCAAGGGAAAGGGAGGAAAGAGGAGGAGAAGACAAAGATGAAAAAGAAGAGGAAGAAGAGAGGCTGGATGTGGCTCATCCTTTGGGTCTGTGGTAAGGCAGCAGCAGGGTATGCACAAAGACTGTCTTCGTGGTAGGTAGTGAAAGGGGGAGAGGGAGGGACTGGAGTCTTATTCTTCCTTTCAAGGCTAAACCTCTGTGACTCCCAAACCTTCCACTAGACCCCACCACTTAAACTGTCTGTCGTCTCCCTATTGCACGAACCTGGACAGCAAGGCACATGGGCCTTTGAGGATCAGATGAGACCTGAGCTATAGTAGTGAGTTACCTACTGCCCTCACTCTACCCTGAGGTACAGTGTTAGAAGGACCCGCATCTTGAGCTCTGAAGCGTGGAGGTGGAGTCTGCACTTCTACATCATCGTCTCACCATCACCCTGTGCTGCCCTTTATATCTGGCACTGCCACTTCTGTGTCATTCTGGATCCCTGACAAACATGGCATCTCCACTCAAGACTCCATTAAATGCAGCTCAGCGCATCTTTCCAAGCTCTCAGGCAAATGACTGCTATAGAGGTGGTTTCAGAGGGTCTGCAGCATCTGAAACCTTTCCCCACATTGGGGAAATTCCACATATTGTGGAACTTAGTGGAAGATTGAGCTGACTTTTCAGTGTTGGAGTCTGCAGAAAGGCTCAAATACTCACCTCTCAGGATCCTCACAGTGGCAGTCTTGGCACTTGAGCTGAAATCTTCGCTTTTTTAATGACAGTCTTTTCTCATAGCCCCATTCTATATATACACTTTAAATAATGCCCACACCCACAGGAAATATGTAGCAACCTGCTACTCAGTGAGAAAACTGAAATCTACTCATTTGCTGCATGTGAGTCCAGAAACAGTGCCTTTTGGTCCTTTCAGTCAGGTCTGGATATGGCTTCTTCAGGGATGGTGACTTTGAATAGCTTAACTATTCCAAAATCCCTACTATGGTTTGCATAAACCATAGAATTCCCCAAATTCTTATGTTGAAAGCTTGGTCCATAGGGTTGGTGCTGTTGAGAAGTAGTGGAACATTTGAGAAGTCATTGGGGGTATGCGGCTGAAGATGTTGGGACCACGGCCCCTTCCCGTTCCTCTTTTCAATTCCTAGGTGCTATGAGATGAGTTTCCTCCTCCCTGTGCTGCTGCCATGCTGTGCACTTTACCATAGGCCCAAAGCAACAGGGTTATTTGACCATGGACTGGAATCCCCAAAACTGTAAGCCATCTTGCAATTTGTTATCTTAAGTATTTTCTTATCCTGATGAAAAGCAAACACATTCCACTAAAAGGTAATTGTGTAGGTATGTACAAAATGGAACTCACTTCAGATGCTTCAAACAGAAAGGGATTCATTGTTGGCAAAAGCATGCAAAAATCTTAAAGAATGGGAATCAAATGTATACAGTTAAACCTAGTCATAGCATTGCACCCGTGACCCACCTGGATGTCAAGAAGGTACAGGAAACCATAACCAAGGTGACAGCTGCCCACACCCATCAAACTGCATGTAAGGTCAGTGGGACATGGATAGGAGCCACTGCAATTTACCTCAGCCCAAGCCTGCGCACTACATGCCTCCACTGCCTGGAGATGGCACTCGCTTTTCTTCTTTCTTCTAGGTCTCTTGAAGTTACCTCTCATTCACAGAGCTCAAGTCAATCCATCGAGTGCTGTAGCAGACGAAGTCTCAGGGAAATGTGGCTGTTAGACTTCTAGGCCACAACAAGTAGGAGAATGAATGGTGTCAAAGTGGATTGTGAGTGATAACAGACAGTGCCTAGCCCTACAGTACAAGAAAAGTTTTGCAATAAAACTTGAGAGTTTTCACATGATAAAATGAGCAGGCTCACAAATTCTCTCCCCCAAAACACCTGTGAATCTGGAGAACATCTTCAAAACAGTAATGAAACAAAACACCCAACCCTTTTAGCACTCTGGAGGTTTGCCAAATGTAAATATCAAACAAAAAAGTAATTATTCATGAAAGCTACTGAAATTTGAGTACAAACAGCAGAAGTGTGTGACTTTCTTGGGGAAATCACCACCCATTGCTTTGTTTCTCTTTGTTTTGGGATTGAACAAATTTTATTCCTTTACATTTGCTGCTTATTTATTCTATTGTCTTAATTTTTCTTTGATGCTGTTAGTAAGGGCTTCACTTTACTTATTGTACTTTTCCAGTTTCTGAATTGGAATTTCCACCTGGTTCTTTTGTATGACTTGTTTCTATTGAGATTCTCTATTCCCCGAATTGTTACCATAATGCTTTCTTTTTCCTATTTAAATGTTTGCTTAGCCCTTTGAATTTTTATTTATAATAGCTACTTTGAAGTCTTTGTCTGCTATATCCAGTATTGAAGAAATATCTGATGCAATTTCTATGGAGTTCCTTTTTTTTCTGAGTATAGGTCTTGTAATATTTTGTCGACTGTTTGACATTTGAGGTAATATGTTGTACGTGGATACAGTTTCCCCCTCTTATGGATTATTGTTATTTGTGTCTTGTATATTTATGAGCTCTGCCTCAAATGGATTACTGCCTGGGTCTTTTTTTTTTTATGAGCAGAATAGATTTATTGAGGGAAAGAAAGCTCCAATCCTAGAGAGGTACAGGAGGGCCGCCCCTCCTCAGTGGGTAGTTCCCCAAGAAGTTGTTTCTTCCAGGAACTTCTATAGAGGAAAACTGTGTGGTGAGGTGGGTCTAAGGTGGTAAAGACATGGGAACTCACTTAGGTGGACAAGAGGTGGGACAAAACTATGGTCAGCCAATGGGATTACAAGCACCATTGCTTGGGTAAAATTGATTAAATCCAGTACCAAATAGGGAAGTGAGTCACATAGCAAGCAGGCATGAATATGAGACAGGGTCTCTTCCTGTTGGGGGTTGGGCTAGTGACTCAATAGGGCTCTTTCAAGGTATTTGATACCTATTTAGAATATCAATCCCTGATGCCCAACCCTAGGGAAGTATATAGCTGTGTTTCCTCTTCTTGTCTTGGTCTTGAGGTGTGGCCCATAGGGAGTGTCTGTCTCTTCCAAGTTGCAAAGTCACCTTGCCTTCCATCTTGTCTCCTTGAGGGCCTGGCCCTGTCTGACTGCCTAGAATATTTCTATCTAACTCAGTTGCCTACAACATTACCCCTTCTGAGGAAGTAACCTGAACTGCTGTGAAGGGATTGCGGTTGATGACTGCTCTGGCTTCTTCACGCTAAAAGGGGTCATAGTTGCTGATCGGCAGTCAGATATATTCTTCAGAGGTTCTATCTAAAGGCCTTTAGTAGCCAGGGAAATGGCTCAGTGGAATAAGTACTTCCCTGGCAAGTGCAAAGGCCTAAGTTCAATCCCTGGTTCCGCCAAAAAAAAAAAAAAAAAGGAAGGCCTATATCATTAGGCTCACCTTGGGACCCTCAGTACAAAAGCCGTGCATGTTTTTTTTTTTTTTTTTTTTGTCTTTTTGAGACAGGGTCTCGCTATGCAGTTCAGGCTGGCTTTAAGCTCACTTTGTAGCTCAGGCTGGTCTCGAACCCACAACAATCCTCCTGCCTCAGCCTCCCGAGTGCTGGGATTACAGGCATGCACCACCACGCCCGGCAGCCGTGCATGTTTAAAATAAATAAATAATAAAGGCCCTCAGTAGAGAATAGGCATTTTCATTACAGCTTTGAATCTGGAGAAGACAAAGCCAAAGAAACAAACATGCATAGGTCAAATAATCACAACAGGACAATGATGAAAAAGATGAGTTAGAACATTTTGTAGGTCCATTAGCAGGTATCTCTTAAATGTGAAGTTTAATCCCTTTTTTTATCTTCCATGACTATTGTGTATTATTTCAAACAAACTGGCCTTTCCTATTATTACTGGGGCACATAAATTGCCAGAAATAGGGAAAACACCAAGTACTCTCCAGTTGACAAGTGGGGCCACCGGCTGAGTAACTACTGACAAATCTGTAGAAGCAGACAGATCTGCATAAGCATCTATTGAAAGTTTCACAGGCTTTCTCCTTATATTGGCAGTTAACATGGGTTCCCTCAGGCTGAGAGGGGAGGACACAGAACCACCTCAGTCTGAAACTTCTTCTGACTCCATCATAAACACTTTCTTTTTCCTTCTTTAGCAGTTTTGGACATTTTTTCTTGAAATGTCCCTTCTCTCTGTCCAGATCCAGGGAAGCATAACTTTTTCTATTTCCCAGTCAGCCTTCATTCCTGTAGGCTACTAGTGTCACCATTCTCATTTTCCATTTATAATTCCATTCTGTATCCTTTCTACTATGAAACACCTCAACCAAGACCAATTCACTCCAATAAAACCTTACTTCTGCAGCTTGTGTCAGACACCTGGGGCCCACTGAAATAGATATAGCTTTTAGTTTAGACCTTAATATGTGTCTCTATAGACAAAATCTGGTAGATCCCAGTTAAAGGAATCTTAATCTAGCATATTTGTTATAGATTTTACCTGCACAATTACCTGGCTTTTGGTGTCTTCTAGGAAAGAACAAATTTTCTGAGAAATTAGAGGACATATAATCAAAGCATGAACGTTTGAGGTAACAATTACATTTATAAACTTTTTGAGACCTAGCAATTGTAACTTACTAGCTCTTAGACCCATTTATTCATGGAGTCTGACAGTTTGTTATAAGTCCCTCTAGCTTTAATTAAGAGAGGTCACATATGTATTAACTATGAGCATGAAATACCAGAGTTTCATCAGAAATTAACCAGATGAGCATACACTTATACAGCATTCAGTCAGATTAAACCAATGAAATATTTCCCTTTTAAATCTTGTACATGAACAACAATATATTACATTTGTAAAATGTCAGTCTCAGCCTCATCTTGATTAGTAAGCAGCCCGAATATATTGTAGTATCTCAGTTATAGCTAAAGCAACACATCGTCTAAAGTTAGTTTCTGTTGAGGTACCATGACTGGAAGGAAGCCCAGGGCTGGAGAAGGGCAAAGAGACCTGTGCCAGTGCCCAGCAGTGGGCTGGATTTCTCTTTCTTTAGTTGTGATTACTCAGGGCTCCTCCGTGGAGATGACAGGTAGACACTGTCTGGCCAGAGAGAGGAGACAGGCCCAGGGCCCCTCAGTCCTACTGGACCGTCTGTGAAGCTGAGTCTGAGCTCTGGGGCCTTCACCTCAGAGTGCAGTGTCACTTCTAGTGGCTGCCTTGGCACTCAGGGCACGGCTTGTGGGCCTCTGAAGGCAGTCCCTCTTACAGTGGCCTGGCTGCTTCTGTTGGAGAGAAAAGGAGACAAGATCCCTCCAGCCTATCCACCCTTGAACAGGTGCGCATGCTAATCTCCTGACCATCTCACAAACTCTTCACTTACTCTTACTGACCATTTGTGAATATAAGCTACAATTGATCCAGTGCTTTTTCAGCATGCACAGAAGGAAGCATAACCATGACATAAAAGGTCAATTAGACGGGAGCAATTCTCAGGCTATAAAGATCACTCCTAGAGATTGATAGAACAATTGACTGGAAGGCTTGACCCGTGCACTGAACCACGCCTCCATGCACCAGTTTCCATCTGATCACCTAGGTAAACATTTTTAGCAACTAGACAAAATTTAATCTCAAAGTTCACAGGGAAAACTTATATTTATCATCTAGCAATCACATTTTACATGTTGATAAAAACACAATACAGTTGACAAATTCTTACTCTTAGTTAGCACTTAAGGCACAGATGTAAACTATTGCAAGCTGTCTCAGCCTTATTTCTGAAAGAGTGACTCATTAACTTGTTCTACCAAAAATCTCAGGTAAAATTTCCAGTTTACTAGCAGAGAGAAAAAGTACAATAGGTAAGTAGAGATCTTTCATTGGTCAGGAGACAGTTTCCACCATGAAACCTTTGGGTATGGCCATAACCCCTCAGGTATTCTTGATTTCTTTTGGCCCCCACAACTAGAGATGTCTCCAGAAAGGAATCCAGCAGTTTCTCTGGTCAGCATTCCATCAGCCATAGGCTTCAATGGGGATTCACCAAGGAACAGCTGGGGAATCCTCTCCTCTGCTTCAGAGTGGCAGCTGCTCTAAGAGCATTTCCTAGCTGGCAGGGTAACCACTGTTTGTCCAAGTTCTATAAGGGATAGTTAAAAGCCTGAACAAGATCACTTGGCACTTTACAGTAAAGGCTTTAAAGTCCATAACTTATATTTTACACACCTAAATAATTAGACCTAGGAGAAAAAGTTGAATCCTTCCTCACACTAAATGTGTTTTGGTCCCATAAGTGTGCTGCTTTTGGAGATAGCTCCCTCTGGTGTCACCCAGAAGTCGGTTCTCTCCACTGTGTCTCAGGTTTAGCCTCCCGAAGGAGACCTGCCCAGAACACTAAGCTGGGACATGGTTCTTATACGTGCTCTCCTGGATGGGCATAGTCCTCTTTGTCTCATCTGACCCAGAGATGGGATATGTGTCCTTTTTCTAAGATGACTTTCCTTTCTTCCGCGTTATCAAATGCTCATTTTCTAAGGGCTTCACTTAGTTGGAACAGTCAGAGTTTTCCGAATTTTACATGCCTCTAAAAAGGAAAGTACAAAGAGGTGGGAAAATTAGGAGTAAAGTCAGAAGAAGGAAACTGAAACAGAGCAGGCCTGACATTTCTTCTAGCATGTAGAGGGGGATCAGAACCAGTCCATCCCAGTGAAACCTGTCCTCCAAGTCTTTAAGAATGGTTATTGACCTAATGTCATTTAACTGGCAAAAGGAGTCCTGTTTTTCATATACAGGCATGTAAATTTCTGAGTCTGAGCTGCCTAAGAGTCCCATTTTACAGAAGTTTACATAAAATCCACTAGGAAGCTTACTGGCATTATTCTCTCTCTAGTGCTATTGTCTAAATTCAAGCAAGGAATACCAGTTCATTTAGCATCTAGTTTGAATGCAACATATACAAGTACACAACAGTCATAAAATGTCCCTTTAGAGAAATACCATAACCTTATAACATTTCCACTTTTTAACTTAAGATTTACCAAAAGCATTTTGACCAACATTTTCACAAAACTATATAAAAGACAAAGCATAAGAGGTTGTAAGCAATTTTAACAGAACTATACGAGGCAAAACTGTATGAGGCGAAACATGAACATTATGAGCAATGGACAAAGACATCAACATTTGAAGCATAAAATTTTGTTACCTAAGCCAAGTCCCAATTCAGAATTTATGAAAGAAAAGCGAACTCATACCTCTGTCCAATGATCTTGGTGGATCCCCCAAAATGATACAGGGAGAAAAACTGATCTCAGGTGGGTGACCTCCAAATGACATAGGGAAAAACGATCTCTGGACCTGACCTGTACAAGTTCATGTTCTCTAAAACCGAAGAATGAATTTTAAGAACAAACAGAGGTTATGAGCAGAATAGGTTTATTGAGGAAAAGAAAGCTCCCATCCAAGAGAGGGACAGAGGGGGACCCGAGCAGGTAGTTCCCCCTGGGTCTTACTTTTGTGTTGAAGCCCTGGTCCCCACAGTTTGCACCTGTGACTTCATAGTTTAGCATCAGCCCAACAATCATCTGAAGGTGCCTAGAGGGGCCGGGAGGATGGCTCAGTAGAATAAGCCCTTCCATGGCAAGTGCGAGGGCCTGAGTTCAATTCCTAGTTTAGTCAAAAAAAAAAAAAGGAAAGAATGAAGGTGCCTAGAGCCACACAGGCATGCACTTTCTGCAGCTTGGTCTGTGTTTCAGAAGAGCACATTCTAATCACACACTTTCATGTCTGCTGCACCTTCTATGTTGGGAGAGGGAAAATAAGATGGAAGAGAAGGATAGGGAGTGGAGGACAGAAGGAGAGAAGCAGGCTCTCTGCTGTTTACAAGGCACTAACCTCATTATGAGGTCCCCACTTTGTGGCCTTATTTAAAACTAATCACCCACCTCTTAAAGACCCCCCCACCCCCAAATGCCATCAAACATGTGAGTAATGTGGACAGGGTGTTTGAGACATTAGGACATGGAACCCTGTCAGCTGTGATTCCGGCATCTGTTGGTAAGGCTCTGGGTAAAGAGAATGTGGGGAAACAAGCCTTGCTGGCTCAATGGAATCAAAATGAAAACGTGGAACATTTGGATGAATTTGGGTATAATAGTTGCATCTTTCTCCTTTGCCTGGGTATGTTAATAGGGATAGATATTATGTATGGGTGGAGAACACTTCTCTACTAAGTACTGTGGAGCAGAAAAACAGTTTACTCTTAAGTAAATAATATTGAACTTTAAATGGGAACCCATAGAATTTCCTGGATCCATACAAGTTGTTAATTTGAAACAGTGTAAAATACTTAATGGCGAAAGATATTGTCACTGTAATTAATGACATGTTAGAAGCTGGAACCCTAACACTGTAAAAATCTGGGAGTCTCAGTGTGACCCGTTCTCCAAGAGAAGACAAGAGCTGGGTAAGGTGGTGACTCATCTGCCTGGTTGGTGACATGACCCTTCCACCTCCAGCGACAATATGGATGTTTATTTTATTTATTTATTTTTGTCTTTATGAGACAGGGTCCCACCATGCAGTTCAGGCTGGCCTTAAGCTCACTTTGAAGCTCAGGCTGGTCTTGAACTCACAACAATCCTCCTGCCTCAGCCTCCCGAGTTCTGGGATTACAGGCCTGCACCAGCATGCCCCGCAACAATATGGATGTTTATTTATACCTTTGCAAAGTGATACAAGGTTGCCTAGTGACTGGTTGATGTTAACCAGTCAGGATGCTTATCTCAGGACTGAAGTAGCTTGTCTGTTTTAGGCACTGAGGCTGAGTCCTGCTTACACACATTTGACCAACTTTCTAGCTTCCGTGGCTCTCAAGATAATACCAAGAAATTGTGTGCCCTCAAAAGCTAACCCTGTCGTGGACTCTTATCCAACTCACGAGTCCCACCTAGTGGTCAGTGCTGGGATTTTTTTTTTTTTTTTTTTTTTTTTGTCTTTTTGAGACAGGGTCTCGCTATGCAGTTCAGGCTGGCTTTAAGCTCACTTTGTAGCTCAGGCTGGTCTCGAACTCACAACAATCCTCCTGCCTTTGAACCAAAAAAATTTACACTGGCCTGCAGCTGAGCATTAATTGAAACTACCGCTTAGGCTGAAGGACAAAACTGGGATCTGAAATATTCATTATGTCTTGAGTGATGGCAAATGCACACTTCAGTAAACAAAGCAGTGCCTAGAAGAACTCCACAATACATTGGAAATGGCTCAGACAGGAAAACTCTGCCGGGAGAGGCCTTTCTTTCTTTCTTTCGAGGCTGGCTGAGAGCCTACCATATCTATGGCCACAAGGATAAAGCTCTACAATGAACAGCCGCAAAATGGCTGAAAAACACTGCTTGATTCACAGATGACAATTTCAGGGTGAAATTCCAGGCCCTAAGTCTGAAATAATGGAAACTAAACCAAGCCTGAGTGACTAAAACAGCCCTGGTATATATCTTGAATATTCCCAAAAAGTTCATGTGTGGTGGGACCTTTAAGAGGCAGGACATAATGGAAAGAAGTTAGGTCACTGGGGGAGGACCCCCAGGTGTATACTAGGGCCCAGCCTATTCCTGGCAAGCAAGCTTCCTCCCTCTGCACTCCCACTATGATGTCCTGTGCTGCCACAGGCCCAACACAATAGGCCCAAGTGACCATGCTCTGAAACCCTGAACCAAATATGTTGTTTCTCCTCATGAGTTGATTATTTCTGGTGTTTTGTCACAGGGACCAAAAACTGACTAACATAGGATGCACTGTTTGTGTTCCTTGCTGTGAGGGAATTGAACAATGCTAAGAGCTCTTAGGCATGAGTGTTCCTAACTTACAGACAATGATGAATGACTCGCCCATGAGATAATGCAGATGGAGAATGACACACTGGGGTCCTAAAGGGATTTTCGTATGGGACATTGCCTGATGAACTCACTTGGGAATGTAAGTAGGATAATTTAAGTGCCCCTCCAGGACTGATTCGATCCAGTGGGTGGATACCCTGATATACTCATCTGAGGTGCCCAAGTAGATTCAGCGAAGGAGCAACCCTGAGGGAGCTGCAGCTGTGCATAGACATGCTGTTTATCATCAGATGCCTTTGCACCTCTGAGGCACAAAATGCCAACAAGAACTGTCCTCTAAAAACTAAGAGATGATGAAAACTACAGAGAACTCCTCAGCAGATTCCCTAGGGCAGAAAGATTTTGCCCTCCCTTGGTGAGTAGACTACAGCAGGATCCCACTGGTAACTCTCCCCAAGAGTCCACAAATGGCTTCTGGCAGGAAAGAAAACTTACTCTGGCCTGGGCTTAGCGTATCTCTAATGGTAGATGCAAATGTTTGAAATATGATAAAAGTGCTAAGCAGAGTATCATTTTTATTGCCAAATTGCCTTTCTTGGGACTAAGCAAAAACACTTTCCAGTCCACACGGAGCAAGGAGGTATCATATCAAGCGAATATGTCATGTTATACATCATGGTGTGTCACAGAATTGGTATAAGCAGTGGAAATATTCATTGTGTTCAGTGGGAGTGTAATAGAAGATGAAGAGTTGCTTACACACCCGCAAGGGAGCACACTCACTCAACATGAAGGCAGCTAGGAGGACCGCCACCACTAGGCTCCTCCACTCTCAATACATTGACTCTCTTTTTAATGTTTATTGAGTCTATATTGAAGTCACCTTTTTATTCTCAATTTTAGAGATTTGTATGCCCCCCTCCACTGTTGGCCTTGCTAAAGGTTTGCCAATTTGATTAATCTGTTCAGGTAAAATTATTTTATAATTTCCTTTGAGAAAAGATTATTTGGGAGTTGTGTTGTTCAAGGTTTTGGAGATTCTCCTACTATCTTTCTGTTTACAGTTTCTGATTTCATTTCATGATGGTTTGTTAACACACCTTATGTTATTTTAAATCTTGTAAGTTTTCTGAGGTGTGTTTTATGCCTTAGGATAAGGGTTTTTTTGTATATTCTACTGTTATTTAGATGAAATGTTAATAAATGTCCACCTGTTTCAGCTGGTTGGATGGCGTCATTTAGTTCCTCTGCATCTGTGTTGACTTTCCATCTTCCCATTCTATTACTGAATAAGAAATGTTGAACTCTTAAGGTATGATCCTGGCTTTGTCCATTTCTCCAACCAGGCACTTATGCTGCTGGGCTATATCCCTGGCCCTCCATTTCTCTATTCAGTTCTCAAATCTTGCTTCTGTATTTTGAGGCTCTATTTTTAATTGCATATGTTTGTATTGTTATGTATTGAACAACTGACCTTTTTTCATCTTGTAAATCCATCTTTATATTAATAATTTTGTTTCCTTTGAAGTCTACTTTGATATTTAATGGACACTGAAGGTTTTGTTTATATTGTGTATATTTTCCCAAAATCTTACTTTTAATCTTATTATATTAGATATTTGAAGTGAATTTCTTCTAGAGAGCATAGTGAGTCACTTTTTAAAATGCTGTAATTCCAGCACTCCAGAAGCTGAGGCAGGAGGATCACTGTGACTGTGAGGCCAGCCTGGGCCACAAAGTGAGTTCAAAGCAACCCCTGCATAGTGAAACCCTGTCTCAAAAAGATACTTCCTACTCCTTCTCCTTCTTCTTTGTTACCACTGGAATTGAACTCAGGACCTCATGCTTTCCAGGTAGGTACTGTGCAGCTGAACTACAACCCTGGCCCTAAGGCTCTACTTTCTGTTTTTCTTTTTCTCTCTCTCACTGCTTTTTAAAAAATCCCCAAATATTTTCTTCTGGTAAGAGAATTCTTGGATCAAAGTTCTTTTCTTTTAGCCCTTGAAATGGTCCTGGTTTGCACAGCAGTCATTTCCTGAGATGCTTTTAGGGAAAAGGACCACATAAGTCTGGGAACAGGTGCTTCATGCCTCCCCCTCTTGGAGGTGTATTAGTGTCCCTGACAAATCCTACATAATCCAGGGCTCCTAAGATTATATAAAATCTGGTGTGCTGTACCATGCCAGCCCTGCCCCAGGGCACGCTGAACCGGCTGGCAAATGAGAATGGGCATGGTGGTGCATACCTGTAATCCCAGCCCCTGGGAGGCTGCAAATAGGAGAATCACTACAAGTCTGATCTGTGTAGTGAGACCCTGTATTAAATACAAAAAGAAAAAGAAAAATTTATATAAATGTTTGGAGCAGGACTTGTTTATATTTGGCTGAAGGAAATGCTTTGGAAACCTACATTAATTTGTACATATGCCACAAGTTTCTAATGCCAGGGAACTGACCAGAGAAGGAGGATTATCCTGTCAAATCCTGCCATAATCTCAGGCTTATCTCCAAGGCAGACCTTACCACTCAGCTACAACTAGCACTACAGCACTGGGGTGTTGGGGGTGCTTGTGAGTCCTCACGTCCTCTTCTCCAAGGGCCCATCCTGGGGACCACATGATTTGCATTTTGCCAGAGTTAGGTGTGAGGCACATGGGTATTTGGAGTAACTGAGAGACAAGGAGAGGAGCAGATCCAGGCTGAGGAAATGACCTGGGGAATGTGGCCAGAGCTTTGGGCCTGGTGTTGTTACCAAGCAGGAGCAGTGAATAACGGTAAAATTTGTTTTCAGAATGATCTCTACCTGCGTTCTGGCCCATGACCACATTGGCTTAGATGTGTTATCTTCATGTTTTGTCCACACACTCCGAACGCTTCTCTCAGCCTGCAAGCATCTCTCCAGAAAGGGCACCGCCCGGGTGCAGGGCTCCCTGGCACCCCCTTGTGCAGTGCCTTTGCCTTTTCTGTCCAGCATTTCCTTTCCACTCCTCCTGCACTATTCCTACTATTTGACGGGTGTTCGAACCTGGAACCCCTTCTCTCTCTCTCCATTTCATAGTCAGAGCAGCTTCATGGGTCTGTGACTGTGAAGACCCTGGGCCTCAGCCTCAGGAGCATTGTGCCCTTGGCATAATGCTCTGCTATCACCATCTTGTGACTCTTCATACTTTAACCTTTGAATCTGTGTTCTACAAGAGACGTCCAATGGAACAAGGGTCACACGTGGGTATACACAGTGGTCTCACCACTGGAAATTTCCTATCCACCCCCAGGATAGTTTTTCTTCCTGGTACCCAAAGTCCTGCACAACCTCCCCTTTGAGGCTGGCAATGCGGGCTACCGTCTGCCTGCTGCAGCGGCCAGGAGGCTGGTGTTGCTCCATGAGGGAAAAGGGGTGGTCACAGAGGACGCCTTCCTGGGAGCCCGACTGCAGCACCAATTGCAAAGATGCAGCGAGGCATCTCCCCAGGCTTGACTGGGCATGGTGAGATTCCACGCGACCTCCCAGGCAACCCTCTGTGAGTGCCAGATCCACAGGCCCACAGGCCAGGGTGCCGGAGCGGTGTCCTGACCAAGTCCAAAGCAATGCCCTCCCCCATATTTTAACCAGACAAAACTTAAATAAATGAACAAAGCTTATTCATTCTTATTATGGGTAGAAGTCTTCAGGAGGAAAGGAATCTGCAGAAATAGAAAATGGGTCCAATTTTGGGCCTATGTTGGAATTTTTTTTTGTTTGTTTGTTTGTTTGTTCTTATAAGTGCTTATTTACTGCTAGGGTTCATTCTCCCTCTCTTGCCATGCTGAGTCATTTTTATTTCAGGCTTTCTTTTAAGAAATCTGTCATTAGAAAGCTGTAGTTCCCTACAATCTACTGTCCAGCCAGAGAAAATCATGAACAGGAATCTGTCCTCTTTATACCTCATGTTTTCTTTTTCTTTTTCTTTTTGTCTTTTTGAGACAGGGTCTCACTGTGCAGTTCAGGCTGGCCTTAAGCTCACTTTGTAGCTCCGGCTGGTCTCGAATTCACAACAATCCTCCTGCCTCAGCCTCCTGAGTGCTGGGATTGCAGGCCTGCACCACCACGCCTGGCTCATGTTTTCTTAATTTGTTAGCATATGTGCCCATATGTTCATTTCTAACTTCACACGAATCCTTTCCTACTGTATAGAATGTTTTGTTAGTTTTATGACACTGTGACAAAGTACTTGAAATTATCAACTTAAGAAAAAGAAGGTTTATTTTGGCCCATAGGTTTGGAGGATTCAGTCTGCGGTCATTTGGCTCATTGTGATCTGGAGGCCGTGTGGGATATCATAGTGGGTACACATGGAAAAGGAAGCTTCTCAGCTCACGGTGGCTGGGAAACCAAGGGGAAGACAAGAGTGGCTGCTGCTCTCTAATAGCTCCTGATTACCTTCCTTTCTTCCACTAGACCCCACTTTCAAAGGGTTTACAATTTCCCAGTACTACCATGGGCTGGGTCTAAGACATCAGTCCGTGAGCCTTTGGGGGACCCTTATCCAAGCCGTTGCAAAACTTCTGAAACTTGCTTTGCTCAGTCAGCACTGTGTTTATGAAGGCATTCATCTTGACATGCATAGATTTAGTTCATCCATTTTTACTGTATTACATCATACTCCGCTGTATTATCATAATATAATATAATAATTTTTTGGGGCTGGGGAGATGACAAAGTAGAATAAGCGCTAAGCACAAGGGCCTGAGTTCAATCCCTGGTTCTGCTAATAAATAAGAAAATATCTTTTTTTTTGTCTTTTTGAGACAGGGTCTCACTATGCAGTTTAGGCCGGGCTTAAGCTCACTTAAGCTCAGGCTGGTCTCGAACTCACAACAATCCTCCTGCCTCAGCCTCCAGACTGCTGGAATTACACATACTTAAGAAAATATCTTAATGAATATTTTCATTCCAATGATCTGTGTGCCAGTGCTTTCCATTTCTGTTATTCTCCTGCTAATTATAAGATATACTATTATAAGGGTCAGCCAAATAGCTCAGTGGATTAAAGCACCTGCAAGGTGTAGGGGTCTAGGGTTTGATCCCTGGGCCTGCTGTGCTGGCCCTGCCCCCTGGGCTTGTTGAGATGGCAACTGAGACTGGATGTGGTGATGCAAGCCTGTAATCCCAGCTCTTGAGAGGCTGTAAATAGGAGGATCACTATGAGTCCGATCTAATGTGAGACCCTGAATACCCTGTAGACCTTTCTCTAAAATACAAAAAAAGATAAAAAAGAAATACTATTATAATCAACATTTAAAAAGTAAATCAATAAGTAGAGTCCAAGTGTGGTTAAGGGTAGAGCACCCACCTAGCATTTAAGAACCCTTGGTTATATCTCCAGCACCATAAAAAAAAACCAAGCTATTAAAAATATATTTTTGCTAACAAATGTGCAAACCTACCTGAAATAGACAAATACCTAAAAAATGTAACTTACTTGACTTGGAAAGAAATGTTCCTACATATCCCTACAGCCACAAAAAAGAAATAACTTTAAATTATTAATATAAATAATAATCAGTAATTTAAAATATTTGCACCCTGAGAAAAAAATCCTGTCATAGTGTTATTAAAACTAATATCCCACTGGGCATGGTGGCACATGCCTGTAATCCCAGCACTCAGGAAGCTGAGGCAGGAGGATTGTTGTGAGTTTGAGACCAGCCGGAGCTACAAAGTGAGCTTAAGGCCAGCCTGAACTGCACAGTGAGACCCTGTCTCAAAAAGACAAAAAAAACTAATATTTCCAGAGTAAGGAAGAATTCAGAGTTCCATTATTTCACAGACTTTCTGGAGGATGGACAACTACAACAAAAAGTTCCCAATTGGTTTGTGATGCTAAGATAAACTTCATGATAAAACCTGACAAGAACTATTTGGAAAAAGCAAATTGAACAGTGATTTCCTTGGCACAGTGGTAAACAGCAACAAATCAACCTGTCCAAGATTTAGAACCCTGACGTTGAAAAATAACAACTTGGGGAAGAAAAGAATGGTAGAGGTGGATGTCCAGGACTCATATAGGGGGGAGCCTGCAGAGAAAGTAAAGGGACAAAACATAGTGCAGAGAAAGAAGGGGACAGTCTGCTTTTTCCCTGGCTCTTGGGCTCATGGCATGAGAGAAAATGACCGACTCTACAAAGACAGAGTGAAAGCAGTGAGTCCAGGGAGGAAGAACCCTATGGAGTGGAGCAGGGCATGCTGGGTACTACAATAGCTGGTGAGTGCGTGCAGTCCCACGTGACTTCTGGAGAGGGTGCTTAGTTGGATATTAGTTTGGGAAAGGGCCAGCTGAGCCCTGGTTCAGAGCAGCCATGGGTTGGCTTTATCTCAGGGTTCTCTGTGTTGAAGTCCCATAGTGAGGGACAACTGCAGGAGATACCTAGTGTCAGGGAGTCATAATCAGGTTGGCTAGAGATACTCAGAGTGTTGTAGGCTGAATGACTCAGGACATAACCCCCTGCTCAGAGGCCAGGTCAACCTGAATGTTTGTGGATTTGAAACTATCAGAACTGGCACCCAGGAATTATCCAGCACAGACCTGGGCTAGACTGCCTCCCTTGTCTACTAACAACAGCAGAATCATGCCTTGAAGTTAGCATTACCACAAAGCCAGACTGTACACCTTAGAATTGTAACCACTGCCTTGAAATCACAGAGAAGTTTCATTTTTGTGTTTTGGTTACTGTTGTTTTTTCATGCGTGTTGACATTATTTTTAGTGGTTTTTTTTCTGTTCTTGTCTTTATTTTTCCTTCCTTCTTTCACTCCTATCCTCTTCACCAGTTTCCTGAGGTGTGGCTAATCTTCCTTTGTCCTTCAGCCATGCTTCTAATCACTTTATCTTCTTTTATCTCTCTATTGTTTTCTTCTTATCCCTTTTAAATTTTCTCCCCTTAGGGTAAAACCACTCTACTGAATAAATATTTGCTGTGTATAAACATCTGATTTATCTTGGATCTTGTTATATAACTATAAATCTTGTAGCTATGGTTAAAGTTGGCAAATTAATAGTTACTGCAGTTTGTCATTTTCTAGGCAGTGCTTGATGCTTTTGCTATTACTAATTGTACTACTTTAGCCAAGGTGACATAATTGTCATGACCAGTTGACCTTGGTGTGCCAATACCTAGATTATCTAGGGATCATTACTGGTACTATAGACCTGTACAAAAGAATTGGATGTCAGGCCAAACAGGAAGCAACATTTCATCCCTAAGACATTTGGACATACTCAAAAGCTAAAAGCTCACTATAAGGGCCAGCGGTATAGCTCAGCGGACTTAGGTAAGCGCAGGGACCAGTGTTCGATCCCTGGTTCCCCAAGCCGTGCTGGCCCCGCCTTTGGGTGCACTGAGCCCGCGACGCAATCCAGGCGTGGTGGCGCGCGTCTGTAATCCCAGCACATGGGAGGCAAAAAGCAGGAAGATCACTATGAATGTGGGCTGCATGCATAGTGAGACCCTGCACCAAAAAAAAGAAAAAACCAAAAAATAAATAAATAAAAGCTCACTATACCTAGAAGATATCTCTAAAAAGTAGTAATAATGTCCCTCAGAGTGAAGGCTCTGTATTCAAGTACCAGACAGCCAACATACGTGTGCATGCACACACACATAAACACACACACACACACACACACACACACACACACACATGATGCAAATCCATCCATCACCCTACAGGTTTACAATGTCATATGTGTTCCTGTGCTGTTTTGTTCCACAAAGGTATATTCTTGGGTGTTCTGGGCATATTTGTTATTAGTCTCTATCTGTACCAGTACCTCATCACCATTAACAACACTCTTGGACTCTTACATTATCTATTTCCCCCATACCCATATCCTGTGCTTATGGACCAAGTTACCACAAAGTTGGTAGCTTAGAATAATGGGAATTTATTCTATCATAGCTTCAAACCCCTAAAATCAAGCTGCTGGCTCAGCCACCCTCTCTTGGAAGATACTAGGAGTATCTTGGTGCAGCTCCTGGTGACTCCACAGTTCCTTAACTGTGTTCCCATCACAATATTGACTGCCATCTTTATGCGACCTCTCTCTTGAAAGAAAACCAACTACTGAATTAAGAACCCATATGAATCCAGGATGGTTTCACCTTAAGAGTCTTAAAGTAATTGCACCTAGATTGTATTTTGAAATAAGTTCATGTTCACAGGTACCACAGGTTAGGTCTTGGACATAACCTTTTGTTTTGGTCTTTTGAGACATAGTCTTGCTATATAGTTCAGGTTGCCCCTGAACTTATTATGTAGCCCAGGTTGGCCACAAACTTGTGCAATCCTCCTGCCTCAGCCTCCCAAGTACTGGGATTACAGGCATGCACCACCACACCCAGCCATTTTGAAAGGCATGATTTGACCCACAAATCTACCTTAGTCCTTAGTCTTTTTCTTTTTAAATTTATTTATTTGTATTTTAACTTGAAGAGTGAAAAATAGAAGCAAAAACAAAGGGAACAAATGACATAAACAGGGTAACATACCACGATACATGTTACAGATTTTCACAACATGGATGGCTAAATATATATATATATATATAAAATAAAACACTCCAACACAGATCAGCAGTGCACAATAGAAGTGGGTTATCCACAGAATTTGTTGACTTGAGCCAGTCACAGCTCATTATATTAATATAACTTTATTTTATATACCTCCCTTTTTATACTTTTCTGCTGGATGGTTAAGACCGAGTTAAAACAAGACCTATATAACAAAAAATGTAACTTTTGTATCACATAAGGTCAGTCAGGTATCCTCACGGTTTATTCTGTAACCTTGTACCACTCTTTGTAGATCCCTTGTCAGTGTCAGCCTTGTGGATGAGTCACGGCCATTGCTTGACCAATTTGCTCTCTGTGAGAGCCTGAGAGAAAGTTTTCTCTCCATGTGACTCTCCTTAGGCACACTATACATCATCAGTCGCATTCCTCTGTGGCTCTATAATCTCCTTGATTAGAAAATTTGGGGCACTACTGAGTTACATGATGTTACAGTACAGGTTCTCTATGTCCTGAGTCTTCGCTGACCTTGAAAAGCTGGGGCCAAGCCAGGCGTGGTGGCGCATGCTTGTAATCCCAGCACTCGAGAGGCTGAGGCAGGAGGATTGTTGTGAGTTCGAGACCAGCCTGAGCTACAAAGTGAGCTTAAGGCCAGCCTGAACTGCATAGTGAGACCCTGTCTCAAAAAGACCAAAAAAAAAAAAAAAAAGAAAAGAAAAGCTGGGGCCAAAATGTTGGCTGACCTTGCAGCCTTTCTTTTTCTCCAATTTTTAATCTGCAAACTTAGGTTGTTAACCCTCTGCAAACTTAGGTTGTTAACCCTTAGTCTTTGTCAAATTTGCCTTAGTTCTGAATTTTTAGTATTTCTAGATAGATTCTTTTAATTTCTCTCATTGTAAGAAAAAAATTAAAGTTTTGTTTCTATTGCTGCTGTTAGCAAACAACCACAAAGTTGTGGCTTGAAATAGTGCAAACATGTATTCTTGCAGTTCTTCCTCGCATGTCTCCTGGGCTGGAGACGAAGATGCTGGTGGGGCCCTGTTCCAGCTAGAGCTGTGCAAGAGAACGTGGCTTTGCCCCATTTAGGGTCTTGTCAGAATTCGGGTTTCTGCAGTTGTGGGACTGAGATTTCTGTTTCCTTGGTGATTGTCAGCTTAGGCTGTGCCTAGCACTCACCGGCTATTGCAGACCTTGGCTTTCAGGGCCCCTGTGTTTTCAGCCAGGTGGGAGAGGGCCTGGAATCAAGACCCTACAACATGGGGTCTCTGAGGAAGACTGCACATGGCTTGAGCATCAAACTCCTGTCCCAGAATCTGGATGTGCTGCCGTTGACCTCACCTACACCTCCACGCACGTGGGGCTCCCCAAGCACCGTGTCTTAGTTACATTTCTTCCATTGCTGAGACAAAATACCTGACCCAAAGCTAAAGGAGGAAAGGTTTATTTAGCTCACAGTTTGTAGAGGTTTCAGTCCATCAGCCAGCTCAAAGGCAGGGTGGCACGGCAGAGGGGCGCTGCAGAGGGGCGCTGCAGAGGGGCGCTGCAGAGGGGCACGGCAGAGGGGCGC
>PVKA01038787.1:0-19972 GCA_004027165.1 Ctenomys sociabilis
GTGGATGCACAGAATCATCAACACGACATATTACCAAAGTGACCTGCTCAGCAAGAGTCCCACCATTCCCATGACGCTCTTCACCAAAGCTAGAAAAAACAACCCTAAAACTCAGATGGAAACCGAAAATAAAAAAAGAAACAGGCTAACCACAGAAACCGTAAGCCGAAAGAGCATGGCTGGAGGCACCGTAATACCTGGTATTATCTTAGACTACAAAGCCTTAATCACTAAAACACTACATACTGAACAAACAAACTCATTCAACTGTAGCGGTCTGGCTCTGGACAAAGAAGGCGAAAATATACGTCAAGAATGCATACCTCTAACAAGCACTGCTGGAAAAACTGGATATCCATATGCAGAAGGCTGAACCTAGATGCCTATTTTTCACACTGTACCAAAAAAAAATGAATTGGAACTAAGACCTCACTATGAGACTTGAAACTCTGATGCTACTGGAAGAGCACACATGGGAAATCACGGTCCTGTGTAGGACTTCAGTAGCATGAGAAATAATAGCAGAACTCCACAAATTCAACCCCATCAAATTGAAAGCCTTCTGCATAGTTGCAGAAATAGCTAACAGAATGCAGAGATAAGCCTGCGGAGTGGCAGAAAATCCTTGCCAGCAGCTCTTTGAATAGAGGACTAATATCTAGAGCATTCAGAGAACTGAAAAAACTTAACACCAGAAAATCAAGTAGCCTGATCAATAATAGGCAAATGAATTGAAAAGACATTTCTCAGAAGTATTCTTTGAAATATGACAAGTGGCCAATAGGGTACTGTAAAAATTTTACAACACCTTTAACCAACAGGGAAAGGCAACTTCAAACGGTACTGATATTCCACCTTAACCCTGTCAACAGTAGAGCTGGCCAGGATACCCGGAAGCTCACACAATGCTGAAAGCAATAGAAACTAGTGCTGCTCTGGGGGAAACCAGCAGGAAGGCTCCAGAAGAAAGCGAAGAAGAAAGCTGGCACCCAGCACAGCCATACCACCCGCTGGCACACCGGCTGAGGAGTCAAAGTCGGCACCATTACAGAGCCCTGTTTACTGCGACACAACTCCCAGTAGCCAGGCCAGCGAAGCCTCAGTGACCACCAGCCGATGAATTCATAAAGAAGATGTGAAGCGTAGATACACAATGTGGTGTATTCAGCTACAAAATAGAACAAAACGTTGTCGTTTGCAGGGAAGTGGGTGGAACTGGAGCTCACCACGCTGAGCAAAATAAGCTCAAGAAACACAAGACCCAGAAAGACAGGTGCTGATCTCCCTGGTACGCAGAAGTCTCGAAAGCTGATATAGGAGCTAGGGCGATGGCTCAGTGGAATAAGCACTTCCCTGGCAAGCGCAAGGGCCTGAGTTCAATCCACGGTCCCGCCAAAAAGTAAAAATTTAATTTAATTTAATTTTTTAAAAAAGCTGATACAAAAGCAGGAGGGAGACTGTGTTAGCTGACTAGCGCAGTGGGACACAGGATGGGGGCAGAGCATAATCAAAATGCATTGCACAAATCAAAGTCCAATATTCTGTAAGTTAATAGGCACTGATAAGAGAAGAAGAACAATCAAAACTTGCATGGCGCTCCTCTGCGGCTCTGCTGCTGAGCACACCTAACCTCAAAGCCCCGGGCACAGGGAGCCAGGCTTCTCGCCCCAAGTTCCCATCTCTCCCACGCTGTGCTGGGTGCCCACTCCCCTGCCCGAGGCCATGGCTCCGGATCAGGGCTGCACGCAGCCATCTTGCTGAAGTTCCACCTTGCCCTCTGGGGACGTGCGCCCCTTCCCATCCCAGCTCCCCGCAGTTTGCTCTGGCTCTGCTGCTTTCTGCAGCTCTCCTGGTTGGCAAGCACATGCCTAGACCCTGCTTCGCTTCACTCAGCTTTACTCCCAGCTCTCATTTGATGAATAAATGCATTAATGCACGAGAGGACAGATGGCTAGAAAGCATATGTGGTGGGCTGTCCTGATGGCGGCCAGCTCTCCACAGCTGATGGCCCCCATCTGCAGATCGACCCAACCATGGGCACAGAACTCTCAGAAGAACGAATTACAGTCTTCCCTGCCAGCCCAGGTCGTGCCACTACCTGTTCACCCTTCAGTGGTGCCTGGTCTCTTGGGCTCCTCCACTTGATTGGAGTCAGAAATTACAGAGGTAAGCACTTCTTACCTTAAGGAGCAAGTCCGTGTGTGGAGCTCCTGATGTGGCTCTCGAAACCAGGAGGAAAGCCTTTCTAGTTTGAGGAAAGTCCCTCTGTATGCTTTAAGAAGACCCAGCTACTTCTCAGCACAGTTGGGAAATGGGGCTTTTCTATGCTGCCTCGCTGCTCCAGGGAGATTTTTATTTTCCTTAATCCTAGCCAGCAAAAGGCAAAGTCTGTAGCTGCTTCCTGTTGACAAAGACCCTGACCCCAAGGCACAGAAATCTTTCGGCCACTGGATGTGCTCCCCATGGCAGAGGCGTATGCTGCACACCAGCTGCATGGCATGGAGGTTGCAGTGTCAAGCTCCGAATTTTGACAAGCAGTGCTCAGAATCGGTGAGTCAGTGACAAGCTGGAACAGAGTGCCCTTGCTTAGCACCCAGATCCCTCAGCCAAGATACTGCCAAAATGCTGGAAGCTGTCCCCAAGAGCCTGCGTGTACACAGACATTTCCTGTGAGCCGGGACCACAGCACTGGAAGAATGCAGACAGCTCCTGGGTGACTGTGGGCTCCCTGGATCTGCTCGTGAACCCCACTCGGTTCCTTTTCTGGATAAAAGGCTCCGCTGTCTACTGAATCTGTGCCCAAGAAATCTCTAGGAATCAATGCTGGGCTCAGGCTACATTTTAATGGGCATCAAGAATATGTTGGCATTTAGGAGCAGGACAGCCACAGAGAGCTGGCAGGTGAAACCCCACGGAAACCTGAACGTGGTCTCCCTTTAAGGACAGAGGCACCCACTCCATGCACAGCAGCCTACCGACTCCCGGCAAAGGTAGCTGCTCACTGCCCACCTCCACCCTCAGGCCTTCGCATCACCCACGTGGAGAGAAGGCCCCAAGCATGGACCCAGGCAGCACAGGCAACTCCAGGGTCCAAGTCTCTTCCTGGGGGTCGAGGGTCACCAGAGGCCCTGCTGGTGTGGTGGCTGTTTCCTCTGCAGGGCGGAGTCTGAAGGTCCGAGATCCTCCCGGTTCAGGTGCCAATTTCCCCTTGGGGAACCATACCCAGCCATGAGCTCAACGCACGTGCCACCTAGCCAACTCTCTGGCTTCGACACAGTGCCCCAGTGCCCTTTGGAAGCTGGCAGTGGGACTCTGAGGCCTTTGTATCACCCGGAAGTAAAGCAGAACTGGGCAGCAAGAGCTGCATGTTTCTCCCAGTTCTTCTTGGCCTCTCTCAGTCTCTGTGTGGAGACGCTGAAGGCCTCCTCCACCAAGCTGGACAGCAGGAACTGTGCCTCATGCGTGCCTGACTTGCTCTGACCATCTGGCTCAGGCTGTGTCATAACATCCACCGCCAGGAGGGTGCCCTGCCACAGCGTCTGGGTCAGTGCTGGTGTGTTTTCTGAAGGCCTCAAAGAAACAGTTCAAGAACACTGCACACAGGCTTAAATATCACACAGTTTCTGTTCTATAAGAAATCTGAGGGGCTGAAAAGATAGCTCAGTGGTCTAAGCACCTGCCTGGCAAGCCCAAGGACCTGGGTTTGATCCCCGGTACCATATGTCATGCCAAACCTGGAACCCAGGGCACACAGAGCCATCCACCAAATCCGAGTGTGTTGGCGCACGCCTGTGATCCCAGTGCTGGGGAGGCTATGACAGGAGGATCACTGTGAGTCTGAGCTATGTAGGGAGACCCTGCACCAAATAAAGATTTGAAAAAAGAAAAGAAAAAAGAAACCCAAAATGTAAAGAAAGAGCAAAATAAAAGATCTATGACAGGAAACAAGGAAATAGTTTCCTTAAAGGAAATGGGATCAACAGATGGAGGAGGAGATGGAGAAGAAAAGGGAGAGGAGAGGAGTGAAGGGGAGGGGAGGGGAAGGGAAGGGAAGGGAAAGAATAAAAGGAAGTAAGGCAGGCACATACCAGTACCAACCCCACACAAGGAACGTAAGGTTGTGTACTATGAACATACTCCAAAAAAAGAAGAAGCAAGAGGTGGAGGTGGGGAAAGGAAGGGGTGACAGAGGAAGAACAATGTGTTCTGGACTCTGCGCTCTGGACACATTCCAGTTCCACACAGGAGTAGAAACATCATGTTCCACAAGCATGCACTAATGCAAAGTAAATAAAGTTGATAACTATTAAAAACTGAAGGGTTTCATTTTCTTAGTTTCCTTCCTTAATGTCAGCATCATTAATGGGTATGACTAAGGACCTCTCCGTTGTTTCTGAAGCTCAGGCACAAGTCTTCTGTTCTAGCCCTGTGGGTGGGGTTTAGAGGGCCCATTCCCTCTTGGCCGCTGGCTGCCCATCCGTGGCCTCGGCCCCAGCCTCGGCCTCGGCTGCTTTCTCAGGAATGTCTATCCTCCTGCCAAGAGTTGCAATGACATCCTTCCGGGTCAGTATAAAAATCGCACTTCAAGACCTGGGCCCTGAGTCTCCCAGGGTCCTCTGCAAAGCCACCACACCTCCCATTACCTTAGGCCTTGCCCAAAATTGAAAGGGGGCCGCAGACCCTGCGTCTCCTGGCCCTTGCTTCTCCTGGCCCTTGCGTCTCCTGGCAACTTCTTCCTCTCCCTCTGAAGGGCACTTACTGCCGGGGAGATTCCCTGTAGTGGGCGGGGAACTGGCTTCCTCCCTGCCTAGAGCTCCTTGGAGATGGGGTCAGGAAGTGCTTGGAGCACGGGACTAAAGGGAAAAACATCTCAGAAAGCAAAGTCTAGGATGATGAAATTCTAGCAAAGGGCAGCCTACTCACCAAACCTCGCTTTGGCTAAATTAGCACAGTGCTTCAGCGGGATGTGTTTTTGCACCCTGCTCTCCTATGACGCCCATGAAAACCATTCACATCAGTGATCAGAGGCTAACCAGGACAGGACATTCTGAAATGGACCAGCACACCCCAAGCTGACTTGGGGTACAACCGAACACCAGATTGTCCTTTATTGGGATGATCTCGGGAACTCCCGTCTGGGCCCTGGGGCATCTCATAATCCCCTGGAAGCTCTCAGACGCTACCCAGGCCAATGATGTGAAAGGAGAGCATCACGTGAGGATGCCTCGTGCTGCCGGGGTGACTGCAGTGTGCCTCCAGGACGCAGACCACCAGCCCAGCCCTTGGAAACCTGCTGCTCGAAAGCTGTGAATGGAATTTCTTTCTGGATAGACTTGGTTTGCTAAATTCCACCAGAAAAAAAGAGGGCTTCCTCTAAAGACACAGCCCACTGTTCAGAAGGGACAGGATCCCAGGGAGGGGGACAAGATGGCCAGAAAGGCACCAGCTGGGTTGGGAGTCCCTCGGGATGTCTGGGTCCGTACCCTCACACCTGCATACAGAAGCTACCAGAGAGCTGCTTGTTATGTTTTGGTGCAAGCAGGTAGCAGCAGGAGGGACACGCTGCAAAGGACAGCTTCTCGTCATGCATGGGAAACACAATTGGAAACACAGCCTCTATGCTGATTCTGTCTCAGTGTCCCTGCACAACATGTATGGGCTCTGCAGCTCGTCGTGATTCCCTAAGCCGGGCAGCACTGAAATAATCTTCCCGGCACTGGCGTTACGGCAGGTGCTGCAAGTGGGTGAAAGCATCACCCAGCATTTGCTGCAGGTGTCGGGAGTGAACCAAGAGGGCTGACGGACACAGGAGAGTGGGCACAGGCTAGAAGCAAAGCCCGCACCAACGCACAGCAGCCAGCTGAGCACCGTCAGCCCTTGGCGCCCCAAGGGAGCCTGGAGCTGATCCCCGTAGTACAGAGGTCCACTGGGCTCGCTTTTATGTTACCTACAGTCCTCTGGAGGGTCTGCATTCAGATGCTCTGGTCTAAGCCATTCCAAGAGAAGAAGCAACCAGAGGCCTGAAAGACCAGGTTCCTGCAGCACCTCTCCCTCCCTCTGTTTCTCCCTCCCTCCCTCCCCCAACAGTGGCCTATCAGAGGCCTGCTGTGCCACACTGTTACAGCTGTGGGACACTGACAGCTACCAGCAGCTGCCACCATGCCATTTCCCAAATTATCCCAAGAAGGATGGCATAAAGCAGTGAGCAGGCGCTCTTGTTCTCGGTGAGGTGGAGGTGGGTGAACCCAGACCAGCCCATGCTGGAGTAGCCAGGCCCACACCATGAGTCTCCCACGCTCTGTGGGCCGCCAGCCTCCCAGACCTTCTCATGGAATGGCAGAGACACAGGACATGTGGACAAAGTCTTGCATGGCCAGGCTTGGGGCTAGTTCACACTTGTCACTCCACATTCCATGGGCAAGTCCCAGGGTCAGTCCCGCCATCCATCAATGGGGTGGGGAAGACAGTTACAACAACAAGGGTGGAGAAGTAGGCGCTGCAGTGCCAGCTCCTACACCTGCCCCTGCCTGTCTCCCCGTGGGTCTCAGGTGCTACACAGTGCTCAGTCTCAGAGAGCCCCAGGGACATTAGGACAGAAAGTCCACCAGGGATGAGGAGAGGTCTGAGAATCGGGAAAGAAGGCAAAGCAAGAGCACCACCACACCTCTGCCCCCTTATGAGTGACTTGAAGTAAACCCAGAGGGCTCAGCAGGGCCCCGGGCACACCTGGCATGGGGGTCCCTGCTGAGGGCCTCATCCTCCATTAGGGCCCCTTACCTTAGTGTCCATAGACTCAAAGGAATCCCAGCCTCAGCTCCTCCTAGCCACAAGCAGCCAGGAGCTAAGGTTTTCCCCGTAGCTCTGTGTTCTACCTGGCTCTGTCTCCCAAAGCATTTCCTGCTTGTACATGTCTCTCTGAAGCACAAATATTTCCCAAAGCCTCACCTCCAGCCCACCCTCGAAAGTCACATCAACCTCAGCCGAAACAGCTTCGCCATTCTGGGCATGCATCTGTGGCCTTGGCCGCTGAGCCTCTAGCAAGGGCACGAAAGAAGCAGGAAGTCAGTGCAGCCTGTCCAATCAAGACTTCAAATCTGCATAAGAAAATGAAGTCAGAGAAGAAACGAGGGATAGGAAGCCCTCCTGTGACAGATACTGAGCATAGTTTTGATTTATCTCCACGAGGTGATGGCATGCTAGGTTTGCAGTTGATACACAGAAGAGATGGAAGGGGCTCAGAGCCGCAGCCTGACCTTCACGCAGAGGAGCCATTCGTGCCAGCCCTCTGAGGGGCTCCAGGACTCCAGGGGCCTGCGGCAGCACGTGCTCTGACACAGGGTGGACATTTAGCACACAGAACTTTGGAGGTCTTAGCTGGGACATGACTGACCCGCACAAGGGCCCGTTCCCATCTTCCCTTGCCATGAGCAGCAGTCACAGGAACAATGCTGACCAATGAAATGTAATGGAACTGTGTGATAGTCCTGGAAAGTATCCGCAAAAGGAGACTTTAAAGCCCCACTTCTGAATAAGTATCTAAAAGAAATTAGATCAGTACAGGGGGGAAGAGACATCTGCACAGCCATCCCATCAGCCAAGATTTGCAGTCAACCGAAGTATCTAACCATGGATGGATAGAGAATATACAGAGCACACAGACACAAGGGAGCACTATTCTACCAGTGAGAAGGGTGAAATCCTGTCCTTTCCAACCACGTGGATGGCCCTGGGGACATTACGTTAAGCAAACCAAGCCAGACTCAGAAAGACGGGAGCTCACTTATGTATAGACGCTAAAACATACTGACCACCTAGACAGAGATACAGCGGCCTCCAAAGACAGGGGGAGGGATACAGGTGGGAGGACATGGATACAAAGTTGCAGGTGGAGAAGACAAATAGGCAGGAGCTAGCCAGATAGCTCAGTGGACTGAAGTGCTTGCTTAGGCAAAGGCAGCAGCCAGGGTCCCATCCTGCCCTGGGGTGCACTGAGAGGGCGATTGAGACTGGGCATGGTGACGCATGCCTATAATCCCAGCGCTTGGGAGGCTGAAAACAGGAATCACTATGAGTCTGATCTACATAGCGAGACCTGTACACCCTGTCCTAAATTCACAAAAAGAAAAAGAAATAGACAGGAGTGCATGAATTGCATGATAGGGCGATGGTAATTAGTAATAATGTACTATTTATCCCAAAATACCTGGAGAACGGGCTTGAGTGCTTCATTCTAAGGACATAGTAAGTGTACCAACTGATTAATATGCCAGGCATCCTGATTCGTTCATTGCACCCCTGCAGCCCCTCCAAGAACCATCTGTCCCCTATATACCTGAAAGTTATGGAAATCATCAAACTTCATCCCTAAATACTTCATCTAGGAAATTTTTTAACAGCTTAAGACCAAGTCAGTAAATGATAGCTCCAAGCTGAAGCTTTAAGCAATTGGAAGAATTAAAACGTTGGTCCTAGAGAGTATCTGAATTGAGCAGGACTGAATTCACCAAAGAAATAAGCTCCTCTTTGTGGCTAGCCTCACCTGTCCCTAAAATGGCCCAGCTGAGAGCCAGGCAGAGAACATTTAGAGAACAAAACAGAAGCAGCTGGTGAACATCAGTACTGCTTATCACAGAGCCAGCCACTGCCGTCACTTAGTCACTTCCAGGGCATACGCCAGATTCCTGAAAACCCACACAGTTCCCATGTATTCTATGAGGCCCAGGAAAAAGAATATGTACATCTAAATTAATCTTGGGGATTTCTAGCTAATATCAAAACAATATTAGAATCATTTTTCAAATTAAGTTTAGGAAGTGACAGAATTCCCACAGCACAAAGGAGAGGAAGATTCCCCAGATTCAGATGTAGAGAAATACCCTGCCAGGTTTACAGCTGCTTTTATTGAAAATTGCAGGAGCTCAAAGCAAAACCCTTGGGGACTTGTCCATGGATGAATCTCATTCTTTAGGAAAGATATGGCTGGGCTTTGTCCCCAGAATTCAGGTCACTCAATGGGCTGATCCTTGGCTGCACAGCCGAGTAGGGACAGTGGACAATTCCTGCACATGCCCTGTGACGTAGGGGATCCAGGCTCACAAGGGGTTGGAAGACCCCTCCAGGCCGGAACCTGCGGGTCGGGTGGTACTGGCCACATTCCAGAAAGAAAGAGGCTAAGGCTTTCTGCAAACAAACATCACTTGTCACCAAGGCACCCTCTCCCTGTCCCACCTTTTGACTGGGACCAACCTCTGTCCCAACAGCCACAAAGGAGGAGTTACCCCGTGAGCCAGCCTGGCTCCTGTGCCCCGAAGCCATCTGTCCACACCACCTGCCTCCAGGAAACTGGGGTCATTCTTCACAGGGTGAAAGCCCACAACCAAAGCTCCGCCCCCCCTCCTGCCTTGGGCCGCCCTTCGTGGAGCTCTACAAGACAGCTAGCACAGGAAAGCAGCTACTTTTGCCAGAGTGGCAGGTGGGAAGTGGTGCCTGCAAGGCCCTGGAGAGCCCCCAGCTTAACTATTCCCAGCAGAGGCTGCAGGGTTTGTTCCCAAGTAATAAGATACGTGTGCCAGCTAAAGCATTCTCCCCATTAAAAACATGAGCCTAGAAAGACTCAGAGATGTCCGTTAAGTTGTTCAAGGCCACAGAGCTCATGGGGGATAATGGGGAGCACGAGCAGGGTCCCTGTGGAAGCCCCAAGCCTGCAGGGCTGTGAGGCCTCCCGAGCCCTTGGCTCCCCACCCAGACTGCCGCTGCCTGTCACCCTTACGTGGCCGCTTTCCCTCTTGGAAGCTTCCGCCACCTGACACTTCCACTTCAGGAAGCACAACTTGGCCTCCTCTTAAACTCCCTCTCAGGGTCAGAATGCACAGTGGAGAAGGTTGTCGACACCTCCAACGGCCCTGAGCAGGAGGCGTCTGTGCAGAAGGGTGCGGCGCAAACCCTGCATCCCTCCAGCCAGGTGGCTGCGGCAGGTGGTGGCCTCGCTGTGCGAGGCTCAGCATCCTGACGGTGAGATGGGCAGGACGTGGCAGGCACCGCAGGACGGGACCGTGTGGTGCGCAATGAGCTCGGCATAGTGCGGCAGAGAAGAAGTGGCAGCGCTGGCTTGGGGCAGCAGGTGACGGAGACAGAACCAGGTTACCGGGCCCCAAGGGACTCGGACACATGGCAGGTAGGCCTCGAAAGAAGCCGGGCTCATCCACCGCCTGCGTTCTGCCTGGTTCTGGTCAGAGTGCCCCTCCCAGAAGAATGGGATCCACTTCGGCAGGTGTGTTGTGTGCGCTCTGTTCTCTTCTTTCCACAGCCTGAGAACAGCCAACACCCCGAGTACACTGTAGGTGCTGGGGCTGGGGACGCATAGCCACCAGGTGCACCCCTAAACCAAGCATTGCTCTCAGCCTCTTAGGACCTGAGTAAAGGACACAACTCAAAAGTCAAATAATTAGTCCTCTGGGAGACTCGCCCATCTGAAATATAATGTGAGCAGAAGCCGCGAGGACAGAGGAGTGGAGAGAGTCCTCGATGTCCCGCCCAGGCCACACAACACTCACATCAGGCCAGCCTTTCCGCAGGTCTGAGCACGGCTGGGGTTCCAGAGCAGGAGACTGTGGTTCCCACTGACAACTGGGGCCACGTCTTCCACCCCACATGGCCTTCGGCAATGTCCCAATGGCCACAGAACCTGACGCCAGCTCACTTCTGGGGAATGTGGGCTGACCCTGCCTGTGACCCACACAATGTGGCCAGAGTGACACTGTGAGGACTCTGAAAAATGGGGCCAGAAAAACAGGCTGCCGTTCCACTTCCCAGGTACTCACTCTATGGGAAGCAGTCTCCATGGAAACAGGGGCCTCTGCTGAGACCCCGTGCAGAAGCCAGGGCCTTTTGCAGCTCCCTAGTGAGTGAAATCAGGCCAGGTGAGGGCCCCAGGTCACGCTGCCCCCTGCTTTGGGGACATACCTCCCCCATCTTACACACGCTCCCGGCAGGAAGAGGAGCCAGAGGCCCCCGCCCAGCAGGCTGAGTGCTTGGGAAACACAAGAGGCACGGATTGAGTGCTTACACAGGGCAGCATGCGGTGGCAGACAAATAGATTCCTAGCAGAAAACTCAAGGAAGGCGCACCTGGGGGGCAAATGTGCCCACATCTGGTTTATAAATATTTCCTTCCAAGCATGCCAAGCTGTCAGAACAGGTGGGACTTTCTCCTGCTTTGGAAGATGTCCCGCTCTCTGCAAACCATGCCCAGGAGGTAGGCGGGTCCCCCAGGGTTCCTGACAGCAGTAGCCACCACTGCTGGAACCCTGCATCCACAGTAGCCATGAAGACAGGCAGAAGTCAACTGAAAGGAAACACTAAAGAGCCAAAGGATGTTCATCTACTGGGTGTGGGAAAGCCTCTGCCACCAGCAGCCCTCCTGTTGCCTAGAGATGTCCAGACTCCAGGGGCTTCCAAGACACAGGGATGGTTCTGGGCAGGCTGAGAGGGGACCCACTGGAGAAGGCACCCTTAGGACACCCCCACAAGAACACAATGGGGTGCCTACCTCCACCACATGGGCTCCAGGCCAGCTCCGACCTGGGCTCCAGGGCATCCAGGTCCCTGGCTTGGGGTCCACAGCTGTGTCTTGAGGTGAGTGGCACCCAGGGTGCAGGGAGACCTTGGTGCCCTCCCCTCAGATCTAGGAGCTGAGAGAGGAAACTGCAGCAAGCACCCCTCCCCCAAGAGGGATGGGAAGGGGCAGAAGGGAAGGGGAGGGTGCCAGGCCTTGTGTGGAAAGTGCCACTGCCTCAGTTTACCCAGGAGGAAACAAAGATGAAAGATTTTGAGCAAGATCCCAGCCTGTCAGGAGGCAGGATGGGAGCAGATTGGGGGAATTCTTGGGAGCTGCACCCAAGAAGAATGGGCTTCTGGAGTGAGGGGCCCAGACAGGAAGGGGAGATGACAGTGGTGCCCACTCCACACCAGGCTTGGGTGACCTGGGCTTATGCCCCGATGGGGACACTGTGGCACTCAGCAGGGAGATGGCACAACACCACCCCCAGGAGGAGTCGAGGGACTTTAAACCCGCTGCTCTGCCTGCAGGGCACACACGTGGCCCGCTCCGTCCACTCTGGCCTCAAGCACAGATGGTGCTACATGGCTGCCGGAGAGAAAGGACCCGCTGTGCAGGGGTTCCCACATGCAGGGCCCCATTCCTGCCCCGGGCAGGGTCCCTGCAGACGGCCCTCGGGGCCCACAGTCTGACCTTACCCCTCTTTTACAGAGAAACTGAGACCCAGAGAAGTCAAGGAATGTTTAACATCGCCTTGACACAGCTAAAGGTCTTCAGTGAAAAGGTCACCCGGAGAGAGAGCTAAGGTCACAGAAATCTGGGGAGTTGTGCAAGGCGCCCAAGCCCCCCTTCTTCTTCTCTTTCTTTCTCTGTCCCTTTTTCTGTCTTTCCTCTGCCGCTTCTCTGTCCTCTTCTCTTTCCTTTTCTCTCTTCCCTCTTTCTCCCTCCCCCCCTCCACTTTCTTCTCCCTCCCTCTCTTGCCTGCACTCTGACCTCTTACCTGTAGCTCGGCATTCTTGTACTCTGCCCCTTTCTTGCCATTGGGACAGCTGCCAGGTCAGACTTTCGCCGGCGGTGGGTGCAGGGATTTATACCTTCCAGGCCAGCAGGGTTTCCTCCTGCTGCGTGCTCCCTGCCCAGCAGCGCGGAGGACACACCTTTTCCTCCGGGCGTGAGCACCAATGGGGAAGTGGCCAAACCGGCTGGGAAACTGTGCAAGTTTCCCTATTTTTTTGTGACTTGATGGAACCCATTCAAGCTTGCGTACTTCAGCCGGAGGAGTGTCTGAAGCAGCGTGGATTTACAACCTAGCCCAGGCTTCCTGCAGGCTGGGGGAGGGTTCCGGCCAGAGGCACAGCGGTTCTCCCCAGCATGGACACCGGCACCCGCAGAGCCTTCCCGATGAGAGCAAGGTTAAGCTCACGTTTTTCTTTCTTCAGTCTACAGTGATATTTTTTCTTATTATAAGATGATAGGAGGGGTTGATTTTCTAATTCTTTCTTCCACTTTGTAGAATCTGTCTGAGTAGTTTTGATTCTGACAGGAGATATTTGGTTTAAGTTGCATGTCTAGGAGATGTGAAAAATACAGCGGGTGTCTACTTTTTTAAAAAGCAACACAGTGCAAGACACCACCGCGACTGCCTCCCTTCAGAGCACCTCCCCCAGCGCACTTCCCCGCCGCCCGCCTTACCACATCCTGAAGCGGCGCTGACCTCCTTTCTCAAGAGTCACAACTGGCGGAGTTGTGGCTGCCCCTAGGTCCTGAACCCAAGCAGGGCATTTCTGTTTTGCGCTTAGTTTGATGCTGGGTAAATCAAACTAAGCCAGAATCACACAGCGCCAGATCTGATGACAGCCCCGGTGAGGGTGCTGAGGCACGGTCGCGAGCTGCCCTGCCACTTGGGGGCGCCCCGCAGCAGCGCTCGCTCGCGGTAGTTTTGATCACACCTGGAAAAGACCCTCATGAAAGAGGGCATCCCAAGCTGCTCCAGAGGAGGGCAGCAGGATGGGAGGAGTGTGTCCAGGGCGAGACAGGGGATTCTGAAGGAGGGAGTCTCTGTGCTGTAATCAGCTTTGCTTAACACGCACCATATTTTCCCATCACCCTTGTCCAAGGTGGTGCTCCCCCCTCTCTCCCACCCACATTGCCTCTGTGGACTGCAGAAGACATAGCCCAGGCCCAGCGAGCCTAACCGACTGCAGCCACAGCTCTGCTGGTCCAAAGCCACTGAGATCCCCACGTCCCCCAAGTGAGAGTCCACGTGGGCCCCTCGCCGTGGACAGGAAGCACATGGCAGGGCTCCGTGAGAGGTGCACTCCCTCTGCTGCGGAGGGGGAACAAGGCTGCTCCCCAAATGCTCCTCGAAATCCAGGCTCTGAATCTGATGACGCTGCTTCAGTCTTCACATCTTCCTCTTCCTGTGGGCAAAAAGGCAAGACAGAAACTTATTAGAGAAATCTTAGGAAGTTCACATCCTAAGATGAAAGGCTCAAGGCAAAGAGGGCATTTGGCCTTATTCTAGGGCCCAAAGTAAAAGTCTCAGACATCAGAACTCAGATGGAATAAAGACTACCTGAAGGGGCACGCTAGAGTTCGAAGGAAACCAAAACTCGATCTGTGGCACCCAGCGTCCCAGGCCTGCCTGCGATCCCAGCACGTGGAGGCTGAGGGTGGGGCGTGGGCCCCTCTGAGGTCAGGGCCAGCCTGAACTCCAGGGAGACTCTGCCTCTAAAAAGGAAAGGGAGGAGGGAAGGAAGGAAGGAAGAAGACAATTAATTAGAATCAACCCACGGATTTTCAAAGAACCAGCTGGGCTCCAGGCATTTCCAGGGGGCTGCAAGTGAACTGGCCATGCCGGCTTCATGGTGCACCTGAGTTCAGGAGCTGTGGGCACCCCAACATAAAGCTTGTGAGGTACAGGGTAAGTGTTACACTAATCCACATTATTTTGCTCTGAGAGCCAGCAGAGGGGACGCTTTTGCGCATAGAATGGGCTATTGGTCCTGGGAAGAGCCAAGCTGGGGATGAGGAGGGGCTGTGAAAACCTCCCTAGTCTCGGATGCAGGCCTGGCAGCGGAGGACTTCTGCCGCTGTGTGGCTGAGCAGGCACAGCGTCTGGGCACCCGGGGGTTAAGCAGGCTCCACAGGGAAGCAGCACCCCACCATCCACACCAGCCCCACTGGAGGGAACCACCCAGGTCTTGTGATCTAGAATGAGGAATTTTGCATAACCCCAGGGCTCCACCACAGAGCCCCAGGGCAGCTGCCTTGGTCCCTTCAGTCACTACAGCCCCAGAGCCACCATGAGTGAGTCCCCAAGCTGGTGCTGCTCCTTGCTCTGCCACCCCTGGTTCCTCTAGTCAAGCAGCTAGACTTCTCCTGGCTGCGAAGAATGTAGTAAATGGGCACAGAATGCTCTGTCACATCTCGTGGTCCTCCAAGGTTTAGGGTGGAAGCCACCCAGGATGCTTATTGCACACTGGAACGATGATTCTGTTTCTGGGAGCCCAGGAGGCCTCTCCATCCAAGTGTGCAGAGAGGAGGTCCTCTTGGCCACTCTGCCCTGTTTCGTCCTCAGTTTAAGGGACAGCTGCAGCCCCCAAGTGTGCTGGTATATTTTCGCTACAAGTTCACACATGCTGATTCTGCTGTGAGAATAGATGGTTATCAAGCCTTTAGGATAACTTTAGCAGTAAGACCTGATGAAGTTGAGAATTTTTCATCCAGCGGGAAGTAAGAGAAATAAATCTATGCTTTAGGCCAGGTGTGGTGGTGCATGCCTGCACACCAGGTGCTCAGGAGGCCAAGGCAAGAGAACTGTCATGAGTTTGAGGCCAGCATGCACTATATAGCGAGCTTGAGGACTGCCCGAGCTGCATAACAGACCCTATGCCAGTCATCCCGGCCAGCACCCATTCGCAGCACCCAGCTGTCAAGGAGGGCGGAGGCTGACCAGGGTGTCCAGTGGATAAGGTCCCGTCCTGGACAATGCTGACCCTTCCTGGGGACCTCTGGCCCCTCAGGCATTCCCTAGTTCCTAGAGGTTTTCTCTTGCTGCAAGGGTTCCCTAAGTCCCCACCCCGCTTGCTGCCTCCCCAGGCCCTAGTGACAGGGCTCCACAGGATAACCTAGATGCTCCCCTGTCATCTCCAAACCTGAGCCCATCTGCAGAGCCGCTTGGGCCGCCGTAGGGAGCACGGTGCTCCCCGCTTGCCGCAGCAGGATGCAGCCAGTTTCTAGCTCCACTACTTAACCTGCCACAAGGCACAGGATTCCTCCCGCCTGGGCAGCACATGTGTCTCCAACCTAGGCAGAAACCTGTCAAGGGGCTCTGGTGGACTCATTGTCACAAGGCTGAGGTCCCAGCTACTGGGAGGTCTCACACACACACACACACACACACACACACCACACACACCACACACACACACACACACACACCAAAGCAGTGCCTGCCATAGACTGGACTAGCCCCCATTGCTTTCCCATCAAAAGTTCAACACCTGGAGTTTCCAAGACAGATGCTGGGACAAGATGAGGACCCCAGGGACTTTGGGACACACACAGCCATGGGCCACTGTCCCCCTACTGCCACGGCCTGTGTCAGTGTCTACTGCTCCACCCTACACATCCAGACCCAAAGCAGCACTTGAGACCCCGCACCCTCCTGTGCAGTCCCCTGAATCTTCCCTGCACAACCGCCCCCCCAGGGCTCAGGCAGGTGCTACCCCACCCCAGCTGCACCTAGCAAGACCTAAAGAGCAAACACAGAGGGAACAGGCTGCTTCAGGAATGGGCGTCGAGGGGGAACCCAGGAGCCAGGCAAACTGCGTGTACCCCAAGAGACTGCCGCAAGGAGATATTTATTTATTTATTTATTTATTTATTTATTTATTTATTTATTTGGTGGAACCAGGGATTGAACTCAGGCTCTTGCACTTGCCAGGCAAGTGCTTATTCTACTGAGCCATCTCCCCGGCCCCAAGGAGATATTTATAAGGGAGAACCAAGGGCACTGGTCATGTCCGTGTGAAACAGTGCCCCCAGCCCCAGATCAGTGCCAGGGCTGGCCGCTATGAGAGCCTATGGTATTTCCCATGGGGGTGGCAGTGGCCCCGCAGAGCAGCAGTCTGGCAGCATCTTCTGTGACAGTGCCCGGGGCTGGCACTGCTGAGGGAGATCCACTCCCTCACGGCCTTCACCACGGTTTGTCGCCCGTTTTCTCATGGCAAGGGCTTGGCACAAGTGGCCCCACACTACTTTGTTCACTGTGGCCCATGGGCAGAAGCCAGGTGTGCAGGCCTCCTCAGCCCCTGGCTGTAGCAGCCTGGGCAGCAGGAGCCAGGTCAGCCTGAGGGCACCACATCTGGCCCTTAACTTCCTGCCCAAAATGGTATTCCAGGTGGTGACGATGGTGTCGCCCTGCTACACCCAACACGGCCAGAGCTACTGCATCGGACCATGACAGTGACAAAGGGACACCCCCAGTGGAGAAGGAGGAGGTGGTCAGGACCTGAACCCCACCTATGCGGGGCCATTTATTCTACACCAGTCAGGAAGGGCCCAGAGCCCAGGGATGTGCACAGGGCAGGCTGTGTGCAGTATTTAAGCAGGCCTGCTTGTAATCCAGGGTCCTAGGAGGCTTTGGCTGAGGATCAGGCACCTCCATCCTGCTTGGGCTTGACCCACATTTCTGCCTATCCTAGGCAACTTAGCCACCTAGTGAGGCCCTGTCCCCCAAGTAAAAAGCCCAGTGTGCAGAGAAATGTGGGTGCCCTGGGTAGAGAAAGTGGAGACCCAGGCCTGCAGAGGCAGGAAGTAGGAAATCCTGGGGATGGGCACAGAGGCAGAGCCCTGGCTCTGAGAAATGCAGGTGCTCAGGTCCCCGGATGTCCAGAGCTGGAGGAGCACGACCCACTGTTCCACAGCTGGCTGAGGCCCCTGCTCAACAGCATCTGTACCCTCAGGAGATGCAAACAATGGGGCTGGGCCCAGGAGTTGCCTCTAGGCAGGAGTGCACCTCACACCTTCTGTGTTGTGTGGGTCTCTGCTCAGGCAAGAGGAAAAGGACTGAGTGACACAACCGAGGGTGACTCACCAGGGACAGTTAATACCACTGAGGTGGTGCTGAGATTGCAGGAGGCTAGGCCTCGGCTACAGCTGAACCTCAGTGTGTGAACCTTGGGCTCCTTGGGGCACTCACAGGATCCCAGGCCTGAGCTTGCAAAGCACCAGCGCCTGCTCCAGCAGCTCTTCATTCTGTCTGCACACCTGTCCCCAGGTAGTCCTGGCCTCAGCCCCCAGGATGCAGTTCCTTGGAGGAGCGTGGAACCCACATAGAGGTCCCCAAGACAGCTCCGGGTGTGTCTTGGCAGCTCCTCTGCCTGCATGTAAACATGGATCCTCAAGGTATTTGGTGTGGGCAGCCAACGACTCGCCCCAAGGTCTGTACCATGTTGCCCTAGGCTTCTGAGCCACCAAGCTGGCACGAACCCTGGCACCAATACTGCTGACACTCATGGGGCAGGAGCAGGGAACGTTTAGTCTCACTCCCTCCACAAGAGACAGGGTTGCTAAACAAACAGAAAGCAGGAGATACAGGCACAGCCAAGCCTCCAGGACACAGTCACATTCCGCGAAGCGCTGATACTGATCATGACTCTTGTTTGTTCTCGGTTCCCCTCGTCAGAACATGCTGCTGGCCTGGCTCTACTCCCAGAGTTTTCTCGGCAGACTTTCAACTGCTTTTTTCATTTTTTCTTTTTTTTTTTTTTTTTTTTTTTTTGTCTTTTTGAGACAGGGTCTCACTATGCAGTTCAGGCTGGCCTCTAACTCACTTTGTAGCTCAGGCTGGTCTCGAACTCACAACAATCCTCCTGCCTCAGCCTCCCGAGTGCTGGGATTACAGGCATGCGCCACCATGCCAAACACAAGCATTCTGCATGATGCAGCGAATCTGCCCCTAGAAGCAAGGACTGAAATTCACACAGGGCAGTCAGTTCAAGCTCAGCCAATGGCAGCTACACAGTCATAAGCGGCAGGAATCTGGGATGCTTCTTGGATCTGAAGCCAAGGAGTCCAGAATGGAGCCTAGGCAGGTTCTGGGGAGGCAGAGAGCTCACCCCAAATAATCCCTATCATTTGTGACAGGCACAAAAAACAGCTGTACGCATTTATAGGGCGCAGCATGAGCTTGACGTGCTGTGCATTGCACAATGACCAAGCGAGGCTCACCTGCTGCCTGTCACCCTAAGCCTTCATCATTTCTGTATAAAATCCATTTTCTATTTTGACAAGAGCACCCCTGATTGTTAATTCAGTAGGCCCTGCCATGCAGTGAAACACCAGAACTTATTCTTCCCTTTCGCTCTAATATTGAACAGATCCCTTCACTGGGGCACTAAACCCAAGCATTCTCCTCTCTGCTAAGGCCACCCTCTGCACCCCCAGCTCCTTCCTAGCACCATCACATGGGGCCCAGCACCTGAAGTGGGGGACGCAAAGGTCAGCCCCCCACAGGCACAAATGCTGTCACCCGAGTCAGGGCTTCAGGACTCCTTTGTCCGGAGAGGCGACCGTATCGCGCTTGCCAGAGGCTGGTCACATGGCTCAGTCTCCCGTACCCAGAGCAAGGAAGGCACTCGGAAGAGGCCAGGGGCGGGGGCACCACAACCACAAACGTGGACCAGGTCAGACATGGGTTCTGATGCAGCCCCCAGCCAGAGCACAGTCAGGAAGGGACACAGAGGCTGTGAGGCAAGACTCCGCTCAGGAGCAGCTGGGAAGCCCAGGCCACCGTCAGTCCTCGGATCTCTGCCCCTGTTGCTCCCGAAGGCCTTCTCACTCCACACTCAGCCTGGCCTCTGGGTCTTAGCCGAGCCCCTCTACTCTTCCCCAGTTCCCAAGGCCAGGTCCTCTGCAAGTGACAAATCCTCCCCAGGCAGGCCAGTCCTGAGGCCCTCGGAGCCCTGCTCCTCACAGGACCAAGCGTTTCCTGACTGCTTGTTCAGGTTGAGCACCTGAAGCTGAGAAGCAGCAACAACAGATCTCTCAGATCTGAGAGAGGCAAGAAGAGCCCTGTGAGTTTGAGGCCATCCTGGGCTACATAGTGAGTTCAAGAATAGCCTACACAGCATAGAAAGACCCTGTCTCAGAAAAAGGAAAAGACAGGAGTGCTCTGGCCTCCTGCAGGCTGATCCCCTTGGGGAGCGAGCAGGTGTCTGTGTGGCATGGTCGGCTGGCTGTGGGACAGCTCTGCCCATTATATGCGTGCAACATCCAAGACCAGGACCCTCTGTCCAGACCCTCAGCAGCTACCTTGAACTTTCTAAGGGCCTAACACAACCTGCTCTTCACTTTGCACTCAGAGGGGTATTTCATGCCCTGGGTCATCCTGCCAGAGACAGGGACAGGT